>JANZLF010000007.1:254325-268250 GCA_026546835.1 Erythroxylum foetidum | reverse complement strand
GCTTCGTTCTCCTCTCCAGCCGATATGGGATACCCCTAAGTATCCACCCCCCTCAGGGGGCACAGCATCCGCGCTGGCATATCGCTTGGGTCCTGTCTCTGATACCAATCTGTAGGACCTCGGCCTCTCGGGCCTCGCGTCTGTAGGACCTTAGCCTCCTGGGCCTTGCACCCACCCACTTGCAGAATACAGTCGTTATGCTACCCAAATTTTTTCAAAAAAAAGAAAAAAAAAGATATTCGGTTAGCCTTGCATAGTCGGATTAAGGATACTACGAGTGTCCTTAGCTCGAGTATGCGGCGGTTGTTATGGGCCCGATGTGGTACTGGGTCGTGACAGTTACAGATACTTAAAGTAAATCGATCTAACTTATATGTTGATATATTTAGGTGTAACATGTTATTAAATGGACATGAAATTGATATATTTAGGTGTAACATGTTATTAAATGGACATGAAATTTCTATCGAAATTGGATAGATTTTTCTTAAGCCATTTGATTTGTTTGGACAAGAAATAATACATTTACATGTGAATGAACCTTAAGTGGCAACTGTCACATACATGAAGAAGATCTCATTATTCTGGAGCAAGAATGCATGAAAATCTTACGTTGTCATGTTTATGAAGGAGTAGAAGTGAGGGACATAAAATTTGTTACAAGTGAGGCCACTATATGATGTGGACAAATGTCATTTTAGTGAGATAAAAATGAAAACAACTTGTTATACGTGGGAGATAAGTATGACTGTGGATGATACAACTAGTTAGTGTTTAATTAAACAAAGAAGGAGAGAATCAAAATAGTGGAAAGCTGTTGGAAGTAAACATTGCAACATGTGGACAGCCCTCATCAATGAGTAGCATGTTCAAAGATGATGGAGGAGCTGCTCCACCTTTACTCCACCGAAGTTTCAGCTCTCCTTTGGACCAGAATTGTTGAAGAATAATTCAGCTACTTCCTTCACACGTAGGTCTTCCAAGTTACTGCCTTTAGGAAATAAATTTAGTATGGTGTCTAAGCTAGAAACCATGGACATCTTCATCAACGCCAGCTATGTGCAGAAAAGGAATGGACAACACACTACCATCTAATTTTTGATATGTTAAACCACTCTTGTCCATTCTCTTTAGTTGGTCATGTGAATATTTAAGTTGCAAACATGAATTTTCTTATGAATTTATGTGAATGTTTGAGCATGATTTGAAGAAAGTGGTAAGTTTTCCTAACTATGTTTAGTGAAATTATGTATTGGGATTCTCGGTTTCCTTGAACATTGCTAGTGTTTTGGCCATAACTTAGTCTAGAAAACTCCAAATTGGGTGATTCCAACTGTGAATGAAACCTAAGACATAGTACTAAAAATATCTAGAAGAGACCTAGACCTGGCTTGGAGCCCAAAGTGGACAATATACTTGGGAGGGTAGTCTGGGTTGTTACAAGTAGTATCAGAGTCAGTTCCTGACCCGATGTGCCAGCATAAAATGTTGGGCCCTAAGTGGGTGGATTATGAGAGATCCCACATTGGTTGTAAAGGAGAACGAAGTATGTCTTATAATGATGTGTATACCTCTCAACCACAGACGCATCTTCCCAAGGGTGGGAAAAGCAAAACTGTGAGGGACTTGGAGCCCAAAGCGGACAATATCTATGGGAGGGTAGTCTAGGCTATTACATAATTCTACCTGAATGATATTGAAAATTGAGATAGATTATGGTATCCTGATATTGTCCCTGTGTTGAAGTAGCTTGTGATATTTGGTACGTGTTTAATAATTTATAAGGTGAAATGGCATGATTTTTAATGATACAGAAGTGAGAGACATCGGGAAACAAATTTCTAGAAGACTTTAGTACCTAATTTGAACGTTTGATATGTGAAAATTAAGGAACAAGTGGAGGCATGGCTAAATGAAGAGAGAAACAACATGGTAAATGGAGGGGAAAACAACATGTATATCTGTATCTTATGTATGTTATTCAATAGGTATTTATTGGCATCATATAGATGCTATATACGTGGCTTAAGGGCTGTTCAATGGCAACATGTATGTTGTACATAGTTTAATGGTTCAATGTAAGGAAAACAGTAGGTATATACTATGTACGTTATTTAAATGGAAAGAAGACGACATGTATAAATCATAAAAGTTGTTCAATGCTTGAATGAAAAGAAAATAGAATTTTAATCATACAAAATGATAAGATTTTAGTTAAACTCTTTTTTAATGAAATTTGTAAAATAAAGTAGTAAGTTATAGATGTACTTGGTAGGTTTTAGGAACCCTTCAGGGGTCTCCCTCATAGCTAAGTAAGACAATAAAGTTTTCTCATCGCTGTAGACTCAGAACTAATAAAGGAAAAGCATCGAACACATGAGGGTGGTTTATAATAAATGACAAATTATGAGTGTACCTTTAAAATGATTTTGTAAAGATGGTTTTTACCTTACTATAAAAATTATGCTTATGAATAATTCCATTAGTGCTACTACTTGTATTTAAAAATTAATCTGCATGAGATTTACATATGATTTGATTTAGCATTGAATTGAGTTTTAAATGCACTTGGAAACTAATGAGATGTACGCACGCTTTGAATTGGCATAGAAATGGATTTTGAATATGTTTTGAATTGGTTTTAAAATGAGGCCACTTATGTATTAATTGTGATTTAGTCTATAGTACGCCATTAGGTCTTTATACATACGATTATATCGATCATAGTACGTCCTAACATATATGGCATTGATTGGGGGGCATTTGTCACTAACATGGGTGGTGTTGTGTCTATTAGGATGTCCTGTGAGTCGCCCTCTGCACATGTGGAGTACATATTGTGCTAGCATTGTTACGGGTAAGCGATGCAGAACCAACTCTGTAACCACTTATTTATATGTAGTGATAGCATTGTTATAAGTAAGTGATGCAGAACTAGCTTTATAACAATCGGTTTATAGAGGTTAATCAGGCATGGGTAAGCGATGCAGAACTAACTCCATGGCCTTACACCTAAGGGTACCATATGGAAAAGAAAATTAGTGATAGGATATGTTTTAAAAAGAAAGTTCATGAAAGTATTGATTATCATCATTGTATACTTTACAAGAAAAGTGGGTCATGAAAGTATTGATTATCATCATTGTATACTTTACAAGAAAAGTGGTATCTAAAAAAAAGTTTTTTTTTACATATGCATTGATCTTATGAAAAGAAAAGAATGTGTTTTGTAAGAACATTGGTTATTACTTGAAAAGAAAAGAAATTGTTTTCTTTTATGAAGGTTAATATTTGTATAAATGTTTTTATTGGAAACCAATAACACTTGTGGAGCTCATTTAGCTCATTGAGCTCACCCTTTATTTTTTGTTTTTAAATAAAACCTACCAGGTGAACGCTCAGGGGCTTCAGTAGTAGGACTCCACCTCGTGAATAGCCAGCTTCGCGAAGTGCTACTGTGTAGGAATTTTTATTTTTCGTTGCATATATTTTTGAGAACTGTTGAATATATTTGAACATGTTTTGGAAAGTACATTTGTATGAAGAATGGATGTGTATAAATGTTTTTAAATAGAATGTTTGACGTTGTTTTAGCTTTTCAAAGCTTATTGATGTAATTATTTGAGACTGCATATGAGTGGATTTGAAGTCCACAATTTGGAGTTGAGAAATTGATGTGATAATAGAGGTGTTTTGAACTTTTATGGAGACTTTGAAATTTTTGGGATGTCAAAATACAATCATTGTGCTGCCGAAATTTTTAATAAACTAAAAAACAAAACTCTACTATTTACGTTTCTTATTGTGAATTGAAGCTTTTCCTTAACAAGGGCAATAAGCTTAGCTTCAAGGGAACTTTCCAGTCGACTCAGATATTGACTGGAGAGTCACCAGTGGAGTGCTAGGCAGGTCACCTAGTCGTTACCGGATAGGGGTCTGTCAATCTTTCATTTTATTTTTTCTTTCATTCATATTTAGTTTAAATTATTAAGTTCCTAGTGATTTTTCATTTTATTTTTACTGTCATTCATATTTAGTTTATATTACCTTTAAAATAGGTTTTTAAATAACTTTTCAAATGATTAACTCACCCTTTCTAAGAGCCCCTTAAAATAATATTTATTATGAGAAAAGGTTCATATTTTCCTTAATTGCATATATCTCATGTTATAATGAATGATCTGGTACATCTAAGCGCACCTTGTCAAGATGAAAAAAAAGCATTAATTGAACACCTTTTTAAAATGGAAATTACTATCTATGTAGAAAAAGTAGTGAAATATTTCTTAATTATTGAAGGGATGAACTTATGGAACATTGTTAAAAAGGGACCCATACTTCCCATAAAATCAACTATAGTAGATGGAACAACTACCATGACACCTGATGAAGAGTTTGAATATGACTTAACTCGTAGAGCTGTAATAGTTCTTTGCAGTTCATGTTGTAATTCTTCTAAAAGAGATAAGGTGAATGTATAATAGAGGTTAACATCATTAAATCACTAAGAAGATAATACCTTTTCTTCATATGTTAAAAATATTTCTATAAATCTCTTCTGTATAATGAATAACATTTCATTTCAAAGTATTCTTACCTAATCTATTTTCCAATAATCTAGAAATCTCCATTGAATTCTTTATGGATGTATCCAAGAAGAATTCCTATATATGAGACTTAAATATACTGGAGTCTAAGGTAGTTATCCAGTTTTTTCCACTATTATGTTAAAGTACCAGCAAAATAAGAAGTAAACTCTAACAAAATATCTAGTAAGGATTATTTGGGCGATTCATCTATAATTTGATCCAATCCTCTAATTTATGGAGATATTCTCTTCATTTTTTAGGTAGAAGATCATCAAAAGTAAACTAGAGTCCTAAAATAGGTCTGGTTAGTGATACTGATATTGGTGGTGGTAAGGGTCTGAATGTTTCAGTCCCTATAGGTTCAGCTTCACTAAAATCTGGTTTAAATTTAGATTATTAAGGCATAGTCGTTATGATCTAAACTAATTTAGATAAACCAACAAATTGTTTAGATTTTTCTTTAGATTGTGTTGTTTTTATGCCCTATAGCCAATTGCTTCGGTTGTAGTTTAGTGACAAATTATTCAAAGGCATTCTTTATCTTGTATATGTTTGAAAGTATATGATAAATTCCATATGATAATTATACATTACAAATGAAATTATAATGATTTTATAATTATGAGATTCATATTGCATTTATGCATTATTCCTAAATATTTCTAGTCATTGTTCTATTAATATTAGACATTAATAGAATGTAAAAAAAGCAACACATGTTTTGTTTTTCCTTATGAAGGAAGTAGTTGATCTCATAGGCTAAAGTATAGAGATACTTAAACAAACGTGTGGGTGCTTGCTAGAGAATAAGTTCACTGAACAGGCCTGATATGAGAAATCTATTTGGAACATTACTTGTATGTCTATGAAATTCTCATTGTGATGATTGTATAAGTGACCCTTTGACTTGAGGTCATCAAAGTTATCTTATATATGGATTACTATTTTTTGATACTACTTAGGATCTATTTAATCATAGGTCATTTAATCGGTAGTCATTAGATGTAGCATAAACTATACGGAGATAGTCGAGTGATTAAGATATGATTCATCACCCTAAAGTAATTAGGGGGAATGTTTTTTTGTTCTCGATTAGTATTAATTCAAGAAATCCTTGGCCAAGGTGAAATAATGTTTTTTAAATAATTTACAAATGTCATTAATTAAATCGATAGCTAATAACGGAGAACTAATATGATTACACTCAAAATAGAGTAGACATTAATTTCATGCTTTATGTCTAATAGAAACATTGTATTATGAAATGATTGAATTATACGAAAAAATTATGCACTGAAAGGTTAGTCAAAACCACTTTGACATTCTTAACTATTTGGGTGGTCATGATGCATTGCTATACACCAATCTTGGTCTATGATTGTAAATTGTTTAATTGAAGAATTAAAGATAAATTAAGAGGAGTTTTAGTTTATCTAATTTTAATTATGAATTAATTAGATTTTATAATCAGTGCCAACATATTTAGGAACCTATTGGGTATTACATATATAATAGGTTGAAGAGAGCAAAGTTAATTTAATCAAGCTGGACTTGATTGTAAAATTTGAGACTTCATAATTAAATATAAGACTTTAATAAAAAAGAATCAATATGATATATTAAATCTTATATGGGCATAATTGGTATTTATTAGAATTAGAATTTAATTTCAATTAAATTACTAAAGCATCCAAAGCTTATTATAAATAGTCTTAAGCTCTATGGAGCTAGTACTTCCTGTTTAACCCTCTTTATAAGAGTTAGAGAGTACTCTCAACTTGTTCTGTGGATATTATTAGAGGCCGGACACTTGTGCAGTTACGGTGGTTAAGACAGATCAGTCAAGAACAATTCAAGAGATATGACAAGACAAAGATTAAGTTTCAAAATAAAGTACGAATTAAATTTTCGCTTATTATAATTTGTGTTGATCATTTTATAGAATTAAATAGATCTTAGTTTTTTGGAAATCAAAAGTCACGAAAAAATTTCATGATTATTCTATTGCGGTCGGGATCAAATCTTAACCCAATTTCTTAACAAATTGTGCATACATTGCAGAGAATTGTTCATCTGGGTATCCTCAAATATTTTCTAGAGTGGATACTAGTACAATAGTTACAATAAACCCTTGTTGAGTAGTTTTATCTTTTGCAGTGGATAGAGAATGTTGGGTTTTTGGTGGTGAAGAAGGTGGAGTTTTAATCTACAAAGGTTTTGTCTATAGATCAATAAGTTTGGTATATGAAGGTAATGGATCATAAGTTTTGTCAATTTTGGGCTTTATAGGTTTAGTAGGTTTGGGTTTGGTGGTAGGATGAACATGCTACCTAATTAACAGATAGTTCATTTAAAGCACTTTCTTATGATCAGCAGCTCTAGGATAAGTTGGGGATGAATAAATGGGTAGTACAATTGGAAAAGTTGTAGTATGAGCTCCATAAATAGTCCTAGGGTCTTTTGATTTTATGTCAACTTAGATTATTTAAAGCACTTCTTTCACTATTTGAAGTTCTTATTTTTGTTTGTGAAATCAAGTCCAAAATACTATGTTTAGTATATCTCCTGAGATCAACATCAAATTATTCCATCTAATCTTTTAAAGATGTGTATAGTTTTTAGATTTGAGAATAGATTGTTTTGAGCTGTTTTTGAGTAGCTTGAGTTTGTTAATTAAGCCCATCAAAGTTAGTATTAATGTGGACTAGAAATTGGTTTTGGGTAATAACATTATCATATGTCAGTTGAGTACGTCATCTATAGGATTAGAGACAAAGGCATTATGGATGTTGATTCTTATATAACAAATATAAGGGTTAAAGATAACCCTTTGTGCATCTCTCCAAGGGTGAAATTCATCTTTATATGATGTCATCATCATACAAGGAATTAGTACTGGAGTAGTAATAGAAATGAAAGAATTAACAGGAAGAGGTATGTTGGGAATTGATTCTTTAAGGAACAGATGTTTCCTTGCTAATAGCTTTAAGTAGCTCTTGAAGAGTCTTAGGTCTAGGTTGTGGATTTTTAAGCCCATCTTAAAGTTTTGATTCTAGATCATCGTCATCATGTCTAGAATGAAGGTTTTGGTAAGGTTGACAGTGACAAATTTCTTTAGGTTGTTATCTTCTTTTGCTTCGAGATTTTTCCTTGTTTTTCGAACTTAGACTTCCTTTATTGTCTATGTCATCATAGATGAGTGTTGGACATATTTCACAATCTGGACCACACATGGATGGACCTATACTTATATGAAATGTCCATGATGATGACTAATGTATACAAGTTGTCCACCGGGTTTAAAATACTGGATTAGAGGTCCATCTTTTCCTTCTTTATATGATAATACTAGTTGAAGCAATAAAATAAGTCCAAATGTGTTAGAATATCTAGGGTGGTCTTCATTGGGTCTAGTGTATATGGATTTAATATATCCATCTCTTAGTTTCCTGATAATAGGAGGAGTAATTATGTGGAAAGAGTGCCTATGATGAGCATGGAACACATTCTGATGGTTAATGATCCATTTTATTGGCATCAGTTTTTCAAGTTCCATTAGTGGTAATTGTTTTGGGATCTAAATGATAGTAGTCTATAATCATGGGCTTGATCTACTACCATATATAGAGCATTAAAAATGGAATTTGGAAAATGAAGGTCTACGACATGGCTCTACAAGCGATAAATCATTTGGTGGTGTAAAGTAGTCAAAAATGCTATAAGCTTTTGTTATGCTCCATGATTTGAATTTAGACTTAAATAGGATCGTCCAACCTGATATTGAAATAAGGAGTAACAGTGAGAATGACACTTCCATTGTTGAAAGTTGTCAATATAGTAGCAATGAGTGTATTTTAGTAAAATTTGTAGGTAGTGTCAACTTGTTTTTGCTCCCCATTGACTATGCCTACATTATACTTGATAAAAGTGAGTAAAAATATCTTTTTATATACCATAAATGACTTTTTACCTAATGAACCTGTTTATCTTTCTTCAACTCTTTCAATAGAAAATCTTCCTTCTAATGTCAAATGTACTCTTTCTAATAAAATAAAAAATCTAGTAGAAATTACTCATCTCCCGAAGGAAAGTTATATCCATGATACTTCTTTACCCCTGTTAATTATGTATTGTATATATTCTTGCAATTGTTTTTGGAATAAAAGTATTCAGAACATTTTTCCTATAAATTTGTCCAAAAGTAAAAGAGAATATCCAAAGTTTTAGTTTAAAATAGTGTGGCATAAAGGCAAGAATAACATAACAATATGTCAAACTAGAGATTCCAAAAGAACTTATGTCTCTTTTGAGGGACTTTAGAATCATACTCATCTTCATGTTGGAGCTATCAAACTTGTTACTCTCCATAGACAAAAAGGAATTTCTGCCACTGCTAGGATCTCTCTTGTTGACATTACCTACATGAATTACCAAAATGCTTTGATTGGTACTTTATTGACAACTCTTAATAATGGAAGTGTCATTCTTACTATTGCTCTTGATTTCAATATTAGGTTAGATGATCCAACCTTATTTGAAAGACTCCTAGTCTAAATTCAAATCACTGGAGAAGAACAAGACCCTACAACAATCATGGCTACATTGCAACACCAAATAATTTATCACTTGTCGTACTATAGATCTTAATTTTTCAAATTCCACTTATGATGCTATATATGGTAGCAGATCGAGTACATGATCAAACTACTATCATTCAGATCATGAAATAATTTCCACCAAAGGAACTTGAAAAGTTGATGCCAATACATGCTCATCATGCACACTCTTTCCACACAACTATCCCTATTATTCTCATGACACTAAGAGATGGACCTATGAAATCCATCTGTATGAGACCTAATAAAGACCATACTAGACCTTTAAACACATATGGACATATTTTAATGCTTCAACTAGTATTATCATATGAAGAAGCCAAAGATGGACCTAAAATCCATCATTTTAAACCTAGTGGACATCAGTCATCATCATGGAAATTTCATATAGGATATGGACCCATCCATGTGTAAGCTAGATTGTGAAACATGTCCAATTATTATGACATAGATAATGAAGAAGAAGTCTATGTTCAAAAAAGGAGGATAAATCTCAAAGAAAAAGAAGACAACAACCTAAAGAAATCTATCATTTTCAACCTTACCAAAACCTTTATTCTAGACATGATGACCATAATCTAGATTCAAAACCTTGGGTTAGGCTTAAAAATCCAAAGCCCAGACTTAAGAGTCTTCAATAGGCACTCAAAGCCATTAAAAAGGAACTTCTATTCCTTAAAGAATCAATTCCCTACATACCTCTACTTGTTATTTCTTTCATTCCTTTTACTACTCTATTACTAATTCCTTGTATGATGATGAGAGCATACAAAGATGAATTTCCACCTTTGGAGAGACGCATAAAGGGTTATCTCCAACCCTTATATTTTTTCTATAGGAATCATCTTCCATGGTTCCCTTGTCTCCAGTCCTATAGATGAAGTACTCAACTGGCAAACTGATAATGTTATTGCCCAAAACCATTTTCTGGTCTGCATTAATACCAAGATCGATGAGCTTAATTAACAAATTCAAGTTACTCAGAAATAGGTCCAAACAATCTCATCTTAGATCTAAAAACTATACACATATTTAAAAGATTAGATGGCATAACTTGATATTAATCTCAAGAGATATACTGAATCATAGTATTTTATACTTGATTTCACAAACAAAGAATAAGAACTTCGAAGAGTGAAGAAATACTTCAAAGAATGGAAGTCAACATGCAAACATAGCACTCTAAGACTATTTATAGAGCTTATTTTACAACTTTCCCAATTGTACTGCCCATTTATTCATCTACAACTTATCCTGAAGCTGTTGTTGCTTAAAACGAGATCAACAAGATCTTTATGAACCTTTTTTAATGCCCAGATCTCCTCAATGTTAAAGAAAACTATAATTGTGCACTTAAGTAGGCATCCAAAGACTAACAACTATTTAACTTTATTAGCTTCCTCATTACAAGTTCAATAATAAGCCAACCCACACAAAAAGTCATTTTCTTAATTAGACCTGATCCTACTTAATTAAATTATTTATTACACTAGTTTAAAGTAACAATTTTTATTTTTTTGATAAATCAAAATAAATTTTATACATAAAATAAAACATTATGTACATGGCCATGACTACCGAAACAACGACCCATTGTTACCAAAAGATTTACACGACCTAATTTCATACTATTTCCATACACCCAATCATCATATACAATTCCACCTTTTTTTGCTAAGAAACCTTGCCTAACTAACTCTCTATGTCATCATCTACGTTCTCCAGTAAACGCACAATTAATCCACCATCATAACAAGTAAATTTTACATCACAGCCTAAACTATCAGTCCAAGTCCATATAAGGAGAGTAGCAGCTTAAGTATGAATTTTTTAGTGATCCACGTGCATATCCTCATTTTTTAGCACTTTTAGGTGCCATCCAAGTAGTTTGTGCTATATTGCTGTAAAAGAGCAGTCAACTTTTGTCCATACTGCTTCTGCTGAATCGCTCAGTCATGTCTTTTGATTTTCCTTTTGCATTTGTGAGGTTGGTGCCAACCTAGATGAAATATGAAAAAAGTTCCTGTACAAAATTTTTAGAAAAATACAACCATCCCATTCTTACCTTCTCTCAATGCTTGAACGAAGATGTTCCATAACTTGAAAGATTACTTTGGCTTTGAAGATTCCCACCTCTATGGCCTCATCTTTGAAGGTTCTATCATTCCTTTCACCCCATAGGTTGTAGACGGTATCCAAAAGGATAATGGCTAAAAGGAACCCTTAGAATTGACTCGATTAGGAACCCCTTGACTGATCGGAGCAAAACCCCAACCCAAGAATTCAAAGTTGTCGGGAGATCCTTCAATGCCTTGACCCAAGATTAACAATGTAATCAGAAACCAAAACACACAAAGATATTAAAAGAACGCCACAAGCAATCCGACTAATCACTTGATAAGTTCGTAAAATCAGTTCGTAGAGAATTTCAGGATTGAATCCCTCACAAAGTGACCTAGAACTATTCTCAATGTAATATACCCTATGAAGTGCATAGAGACTACTTTTTAAAGTCCCAAAAAGTGGGCCAAAAAATGAAAAATCTAGCTAGAAAAGCGAAACATCACTTAAGAAGTCGTAATAGTTTTTCCTGCAGAACATCCTTTAGTAAATTGAGCATATCTTGGGCTACGGACCTCCGATTAAGACGCATCTTATATCGTTGGAAAGCTAAGACAAAAATCTACAATTTTTATGTTGGGCGGTTGAACACGTGAATAGTGTTATTGCCTTGATGTTATTGATTGTAACTTGATCTCCAAAGGCCTTTTCTTCATTAATCATGGTACATATAAGCCCACCAAAAGCTTCTCTAAGCCTCTTAACATTAGCACGAGTAATTGGTCCTTTTAGCATGGTCAACAGTTCATCCAATAGTTGACTTATCTTTCGACTCTCTCTTGAGCTCACATCATACTCCCCTTCTTGAAAAAAAATTCATCCTCAAATCGGCAATGGTAAAAGGAGATAAATCAGAAACATTAAACGAAGCGCTAATGCCACCATACTCAGAGATCCAATTTGTAGGCATTGTCATTTATCTTTTTGAGAACTTGAAATGGGCCATCGCCTCTTGGATATAGCTTTGTCCTTCGTTTATTAGGAAATATTTCCTTGCGCATATGCACCCATACCCAATCTCCAGGTTCAAATGATACAAACTTTCTTCCCTTATTAGCACTAGATGCATATTGCTTATTCTTTTTCTCAATGTGCCGATGGGTCTGTTCATGGATCTTCCTTACCAAATATGCTTTCTCTTCATCATCTGTATTAGATAATTCACTAACAGGCAAAGGAAGCAAATCCATAACAGTTAGTGGGTTAAATCCGTACATAGTTTCAAATGGTGAAAAACCTGCAGAACAATGAACATTTCTATTGTATACAAATTCAACAAGGGGCAAGCATTCTTCCTAAGTGAGCAAATTTTTACTAATCACAGCAGGCAACAAAGTACCAAGAGTACGATTGACATCCTCAATTTGTCCATCCGTTTGTGGGTGACAAGTAGTCGAGTACAACAATTTAGTTCCTAACTTTGCCCACAATACTTTCCAAAAAGAACTAAAAAATTAGACATCTCTATCACTAATTATGGTCTTTGGAATTCCATGCAGTCGAACAACTTCCTTAAAGAACAAGTTTGCAATATGAGATGCATCATTGGTTTTATGACAAGCAATGAAATGAGACATTTTAGAAAACCTGTCAACAACCACAAAAAATGAATCTTTACCATATGTAGACCTAGGCAAACCTAAAATAAAGTCCATAGAAATATGTTCCCAAGGTGCACTAGGTACAGGCAATGGTGTGTATAATCCATGAGGCATAACTGTTGGGACCCGATCTCGGAACCGGACCCTAACCGAAAAACGAAAACTCTTAACGGAAAGCGAAACCAAAGAATGGATCCGAAATGAAAGAACGGATCAAAACCCGAATGTGGGCCAAAACAAAGACGAAACACAAATCAAATCGAAATCAAAAGCCAAAACATATCGGAAACGAATCAAAATCAGAACGTGAAAATGAATACGAAATCAAAAGGCTCGGAAACGAAAGCAAACAAATCAAAAGTGAAAACAAAAACTTAATTCCGACATCCGATAACGAATATGTCAGAAAAACACGCGCGTTGGAAACCTATAAGACATTCTTGACTAAACCCAACGAAAGAACTGATTCAAAATCAAGAGCGAAAAAATCCGAAGCAGAAATACATAGCGAAAGAATAAAAAATGGAAGCATAAATTGAAAAACAAAGTGGCAGATTAAACGAAACCAAAGAACGAATTCCAAAGCGAAACAATTCCAAAGCGAAAATCGAATTGGTGCAGAATCAATGCAAATAGACGGCTCAATCAACTGAAAGTCGAATTTCTGACATCCGATAACATACACTTTAGAAAAAATAGCGTTGGAAAAAAAAAGACGATCTCGATCTAAGCAAATCTGAATTTGGTATAATTTTTTTTCTTTCATTTAGTTCATCTTTATTCAAAACCATTCCAATTTCCCATTTGGAATATATCAATTCCACAAACTCAAATATTTTATCCTTCACATTCATACATATCTCATAATTCTTCTTTTTAACCAATTCTTATTTTTCTTTTGCCAAAAGACACTTAATACACATATCTCTAAATCCACAATTCATACACAAAAGGCACTTCAATATTTCAGCTCAAACATCACAATTCATCGGACCTCC
>JANZLF010000007.1:232386-254225 GCA_026546835.1 Erythroxylum foetidum | reverse complement strand
AAGGTCGTTTTGCGACCTACAAAGGTCCGATTGAGGCGTTTTCTGATTTCATTTGACCTAGAGGTCTAGGATTCATAATAGCTTAGGTATAGGAGCAATGATGGGCCCTAAACAGATCAAAGCTATTGGAAGAGACTTAGAATCGAGCTATCCAACTTTATTCGGATGAAGTGAAAATAAGTCCAGTTTGAGGATTCTTTTGTGGTGAGGAATCGCTTCCTCGTAGGATGCGCGTCCAGATGTCACGCAGGATGTCGGACACGTGTCGCACCAGGGAGGGGTTCCAACACTCAAGATGTTCGAGCAGGTTTATCTCTTGCCAACACCACTCATTAGGAGGGATTATTGTTGAAACTGTAGTTTGCATAGGAAGCTCTGACCCATTGATTACTCTCGATGTGTATAGATTCTTTAATATTCCTCTAGAGTGCCAAGGATTCTTCCATAATAAAGTAGAGTGCCCATTTACTACCCTAAAACTGAACTGGTTCCCTAATTTGTCCCTCTTTTGTAAGATCTTTCGCTTACTCCAAGAGCTATTATAACTAGGGAGAACCATCCAGAAACTTTGACCCACATTACCTCTTTATCATGAAATAGAAACCAAATTATTTTCCCTAGCAACACTATATTACAAGATGAAAGATGATTGATGCCTAAACCTCCCTCCCTCTTTGGTCTACAAAGATCAATCCACTTAACTTTTGCATGAGAGTTTGTAGTGGATTTTCCAGCCCATAAGAAATTTCTAAGTTTTGACTCTATTGCTTTCAGGATTGAGGAAGGAAGGATAAAGATTGAAGACTAATAAACTTGGAAGGTTGAGAGTACTGAAATCACTAATTGGAGCCTACCTGCATAAGAAAGGTGTTTATGAGTCCAATTATTAATCCTGAGATCTATGTTTCCCAATAAGGGTAAACATTCTCTTTTTAACAATCTTCCAGTTACAAGAGGCACCCCCAAGTACCGAAAAGGAAGATTTCTTGGATGAAGACCCGAGAAACCTTCTATTTAAGGACTCAAAGACACTATTTCAGGGGATAAAAAAACTTACTCTTGGCTGAGTTCATGTGCATTCCAGAAAACTTAGAAAAAGTCCCCAAACAATTTAGCAAAATTTGTACTGAGTTCAAGTTAGCATGGCAGAACAAAAGAAGGTCATCTGCAAATAGTAAATGTGTACGTTGAAGAGGATTACACCCCCAGTGGTATTTGAAAGGACTCCTTGTGGTGCATACATGTAAACTTCTAGATAGGGATTCCGTATAGAGAATGAATAGGAGAAGTGAAAGTGGATCACCTTGTCTAAGGCCTGATTTTCCTCGAAAGAATTTAGAAGGTGATCCATTTAGTAAAATGGAGTAGGAAGGGGAGGTGATGCACTCTTTGATCCAAGCTATGAAATTTAGAGGAAAACCTGTGTCTTCTAATAAATTAAGAAGGAAATCCCAGTGAATGGATTCGTAGGCTTTTTGAAGGTCCACTTTGAAAGCACATCTCTTGTGGCTATTAGAAAGATGAAAGTTTTTGAAGATCTCTTGAAATAGTAAAATGTTATCCCCTATTTGACGATTTTTGATGAAAGCACTTTGAGTGGAACTTACAATGAGAGGTAGGATCACTCTAAGCCTATTTGCAATGATTTTAGCAATCACCTTATAAATCATATTGTAGAAGGAAATAGGCCTATAATTGAAAACAGTGGAAGGATGAGCTTTTTTAGGAACAAGGGTGATAAAAGTGGAAGTGAGTTCTTTTAGAAGTTTACCATGCTAAAAGAAGTCTTGAATTGCCCTAATAACTTCCCCTCCTACTATGGACCACGAATGCAGGAAGAAGAAACCATTAAAGCCATTTAGCCCAAGAGCCTTATAAGGGTTTAAGGATTTAAAAACCTCCCTAATCTCTTGTGCTGAGACTTCGGCTATGAGGGATTCTAAGAGGTTTTCTAGTACGGAAAGTGAGAACATTTTTTATACAAAGTCTTTGGAAGGGAGGAGGTCCTGATTAGTCCCAATAGAAGCTTGAAAGAGTCCAATGAACTTCTCTTGAATCTTAGCAAACTCAACAATCCTATTCCCATTTTCCATAACTAAGGAGTGTATATTTTTTCTATTCCTATGAGCTAGGATTGAGTTGTGGAAAAATTTAGTGTTCCTATCTCCTTCTTTAACCCATTTGATTCGGGAAGACTGCCTAAGGAATGATTCCTAATCATCTAATGCTTGGATTAAAGCATTTATAGTCTCAGCCTCCTTAGTAACCAATTGAGGATAGTTAGGCAACAACCTTTTTTGATCTTGAACACTATTGAGAGTAGCCTAGCATTTCTCTACTCTATCATGTAGATCTCTGATTTGCCTTGAATTAAGACTTTTAAGAGCGGTTTTAATCGCTTTGAGTTTAGACACCACACAAATCATAGGAGTGCCCTGGACTTGAGTGGACCACGCTTCTTGAAATATCTGTAAGAAGTTAGGTTGGGAAGCTAGGAAATTTGAAAACCTAAAAGGTGAAAATCTCCTCGGGTGACTTGCTAAGGTCTTAACCACAATTGGAGAATGGTCAAAGATGTTTGGATTGAGGAAAAAACTAAAGGAATTTGGAAAGGTAGTGCTCCAATTTGTATTCACAAGGGTTGTATCTAATTTCCTAGCAGTGTAAAGGTTGCCACATTGATTGTTGTTCCAAGTAAAGCTAGGGCCACTAGAGTTAAGATCGAACAAGGCACACTCCTCCACACATATCCTAAAATCATACATTCCATTCATACCCGAGGGAGTAAAAGGTTCTGCCTCATGAGGGAATAAAATGGCATTAAAATCCCCGGCTATAATCAAGGGAAGGGTGTTCAAAGTGGAATTGATAGATGAGAGCTCAGACCATAAATACTTCCTATGATTGAGGTTATTAGCCCCATACACACACGTCATGAGTAAGGAGATTGAACTGTTCATAATGCAAACCTCTAAATGAATAAGCTAATTAGTAGTATGAAGAATGTTACAGCTAAGGCTTTCTGGGTTCCAAGCTAAAACAATCCTAGCATTTGAGGCAAACTCTACATTACTAAAGGAGAACCATTTCAGAAGAGAGAGAAATAGACAATACTAAGGAAAAAAAGGGTTCCTAATCCTAGTCCCAGTCAAGCACACAAAAGTAACTGACAAACGCCTAATATTAGCTTTAACAGCTAATTGTTTTTTGGGTTTGTTGATTCCCCTAACATTCCAAAAGAGTAAATCCATAACACAAAAACTAGAAAAGGAAAAGGAAAACTAAGGACTCCTACTTCAACTTACTTCGAGATTTCCTATTTTTCTTCTCAATAAAATCCCCCTTGGTCCCTCCCCTACCAGTACTATCAATACTAAAAAACCAATTCAGAAGTAGGAGAGTTGGAATGGGTACCTACCTGATCCACCTTAGGCTGATTGTGTACCACCAGGTCGTCACTCAGGTCCGACTATTGCTCTTGATCCAAGGCTGGTTGATTTGGGCTCCCATATGGACTAGATTCCTACCCAACTTGATTGAACATCCCAGTATGTTGTTCATTCTGTGCAGGTCCATTACCCGGGCTAGTCTCAATTTGGTTCTCCAGATTCTGAACCTCCTCAATGAACTGCATCGTCCTAGTAGTACCTAGATCCTCTCCCCTTCTTTGTTGGATTGGATAAGTGGTTGTGATCTCCTTCCCCTTTTCCAGCTCCTGTTGTAGTGTCGTATCAAACTTCCTTCCAATAGGTACTCATGCCTTCTTCTACTGTTGTTGGTCAGGCTTCCATTCATACTCTATTGGGATTTCCTTGAAAATTGTCTCCCCATCTTCAGTATAAGTTGCCAATTGGAATGATAACGACCATGTTTTGTCCAATTGCAGCTCCATAAACATTATTACGTAGACAATCCTAAGTATTCTAGCCGTCTGATTATCCATGAGTAGTGGTTATCTTATAGCAATAACAATTCTACCTAACCCTTCAGTGTTCTAGTATTCCATAGGTATATTGTGGAATCTTGCCCACATTGGGGGAGACTGAATTCCTCTGATTCCCCCACATTCAGACCCCACCTTTATAGAAATAGGGGTTTGCCTTGGATATGCCAAAGTCCCCTTTCTAATACCTGATTTAAACCTATCTCCAATTCAAATTTGAATAGAAAATTGTTTGCACTCGTGATCAGCACTTCCTTTAACCCATATTCTAGCCAAGATTTTGTTAACACTCCTTGTACAATAGGGAAGGTAGGACGTTTATTGAAGAAGAACCCAATTAAGGCTAATCGGAGCTGTGTAGCACCTTTCTTTGCTAGCTCTGGGGGTGGATAGCATAGACCTTGTCCTCCTTGGCCTCCGAAGGATAATAGGTCAGTTCCTCGTCAGCCAAATCTCCCTTTATACCTTCGGCCAGCACTGACTTTGTAACATCCCGTTACCCATATTGTGGCTAGAATAGAATATATGAGAGATGATTGAGAGATTAAAAAATGCATTTCATATTCATGCATAATATAACATGCATATACACGTCAATGTTGAATTTTTGCATATGAAAATGATTGTACATGCATTCATTGACATTTCGGGTATAATTGTTTGAAAATGTAATTTTTATTGAGAATTATGGTTTTTATGTGTTGAAAAATTGATTTGGAGAGTGTATTTAAGCATTTAGCATTTTTGAAATTATTGGAGAAATTTCTAAAAATTGTTAGATATTTTTGGACTAGAAAAATTGCCAAGTGGCAAAACTGCAATGAAAATTTTAATAAATGACTTTATGATTTATTCACAAGTGCCATTGAAAATTTGGGAGACAATTGAGAAAAAATTGAAATTGATTGGACTAATTAAATGAAGGAACCTATTTTAATTCCTTAGAAATTGGAGCAAGTGAAACATGTCATAACTCTTTAATTTTATTGAAAACCCTCCTTTTATTTGCTCTCTCTCACAATGCTTCTCTCTTAAAAGACATTGGAGTTTGTTTTGGTTCTCTTCACCTTCGTAGTTCCTCTTCTCTTCTTCTTCTTCTTGATTTTTTTCTCTTCAAATCTCCACCCACGTTGACATCTCATCTCCCATTTGCTACTCCTCTTTGCTCTCTCTCTTTCATTCCCACTAAAAACCTATGGTGATGATCGTAGATTGTGTTTAAAGTTAGGTATTTTTATTTTCTTGAACAGTTTGAAGAATTGGTAGCTAAATGAAGTAAGTTGTGTTTTAATTTTTTTTTGGGTAATGTTAAATGGAGCATTTATGATGATAGTTAGAAGTTAATGCATGAAATGGTGTTTTGTGTATGTATATGTCGTGGATGATGAAGAGTTGTGAATTTTTTTGCTTATACATATATGCTTGATGAGTAATGAGTTAGAGAGATGTTTTGTTTCATGTAAATGCTAAATAATAGGTTAGGAGTTGTTTTATGGATGATTGATGTTGTATATGAGGAGTTAGAAACTATAAGTTATGTTGTACATGTTTGTAAGATGGATTGGTTGTGGAAAGGATGTTTTAATGAGAATTGGGAGTTGATGAATAGGTACATGAACATATCTTGTTTTTGGCTTAATGATCAAATTTAGTTCATGCTTTGTTGTTGAATGATATTGAGATGAAATGGAGATAAAAATGGGGAGTAAATGAAGTAGAAAATGGTGATCTTTGTACAAGTTAGGTTAGGTATAAAAATTTGGAAAGCTTGAGGATGATTTATTAGAAAATGTTCACTGAGTATGTCTTAATCTTTTAGCCATAACTTTTTCTCTAATTATCCAAATAAGATGATTCTTAATTTTGATTAAACTAGAGACATAGGGTCATATTTTTCATGAAGAAGTTGAATTCAAATTCTATTTATAAAAGTCTCAAAATCTAACCTGAAGTTGAAAAACTAGGTATGCATCTGTGGAAGTTCACTGCGATAAACTCCTTGCTTCACCACGAAGAAATTAAAGGTTTAGCTAGGATTTCTTTCAAGAAAAGTTTGCCTCGGCCAATTCTCGATTTTTGCGTGGCGAACTTATGAAAATTTCACAAGAATTCCTCTCTGGGGGAGTTCACCGTGGCGAACTTTTCTCTACACTGAACATAGTTCAGTATTTTGGGAATATCTTTTTCTATAGATATCCAAATAGATTGATTCTTGATGTGGAGTATATTAAAGACATAGGAACACAACTGATATGAAGAAATCAAATCCTGAATCGGACTTTAAGAATTTTAATTTTTAAGTGGAATTTGAGTATAGGGTACTATCTCAGAATAAAAGTAGTCCGAAAATATTTGGAGTATAACTTTCACACTACTGAAAAAAATTGAATAATCTTAGTGTCATTAGAAACCTAAGACATAGGGGAGAAACTTTATAGAAGAAAGTGTTCTCAAATTTTTCCATTTTCATTATCTAAATGATCAAGAATAGTAGACCTGAGAATCAGTTTTTAGGAAAAATTTGAAATTTTGATCAATGAGCTATGAATTATGATTTTAATGATTTCATTAGGATATAGAGCATAAGTATACATGGTACTTATGTGAATTAGAAATAAAAATGTTTACATGATGAGAATAATGGATAGATACCTGAGATTGTCATGAACATACATTGTGAATCTTTCATATACATACATGTACATTGTAAAACCCTTACAATTATGTCAAATTGTGATATGTGCATATTGTTGTTATAGAGGAGCAACTAGAACGTCAACCTCCAGACGTTGCCGGAACTTTCAGGCCTTAACTTCGGGAGTGACCTGTGAGTAACCTAGACGGTTCTACTCAATTATTTATTGTGTTAGATTATGTTTAAATTGCTTAATGAATGTGAATTGAATTGTGTTGATTTTCGGACAGAAGGTCAGATGATTGTGAAATGGGATGAGATATTGAAGTGTTGCTTCAATATGAATGTGATGAATTATGTGCTTTATAATGTATTTTATTATGATAGATGCATTCCATACATGAATGCACAATTAGATAATGGCAGTTGTGACCAGAGTAGCCACCGATCAGAGTTTTAAGCTCAAAGTGTGAAAAGGAACCTCGAACTCAGAAAGTGATTTAGAGCCTAAGACTCACTATGTAAAATGAGCCATGTATCCTCATCGAATAAAGGACAATTATCAATGAGCTCGGTATCCAAAATGGATGCGGGACAGTTTAGACACTTGGTCACAATAACGTAACAATTGGAAAAAGAGCCTTATGAACATTTTATGTGCATTTTTGTTAAGTATGTTTGATTTATTGAAATGCAAAATTGCCTATGCTTAAGTGAAAATGTGATACATGATCCATTATGCGAAAATGTGATGATATGTTATATGAAATGATGTGATGTATGAATTGAGTAAACCATCGATGATAGTTACCTCATTGAGATTACAAAACTCACCAAAATAGCAACGTTGACTTTTCAGGACCGAGAGACGACTTTAGCTACTGAGAGCCTCTACCAGCCGTGTAGATTTGTGTTTTGAAAGAGAAATCATAGCTCAAAGGTCGATCAGCTGAGTTTTAGACAAAGTAGATAGATTTTTGTATATTTTCTCTTTCACGTAGCACTTTTGTACTAGGTTGTGATGATGTACATGTAGTCAAGGTTGAAAGATACAATGTAGACTTTCGGTTTTATGTAATGAGATGAGAAAAAAATTTGGTTTTTTAAATATTGTGATTTTTTTATGATTATAAGGGATTAATGTTATGATGCCATATGAAATGAATGTAACGATCGATAGTAGCCTGTCCTTATTGTAGGATATATACCGGAATGATCTCCCGATGTCCTAGTATTCTACAGTAAGGAGGCGCTACAAACTTTCACGATCGAGTTGTCTCCATGGGTTTCTTCGCAGGTGGATCTGTCGCTTGAGGGACGTTGGAGACGCTTTCAGCAGCTAGGGGTTTGACCGCTGGAGTAACTTGAGGATGAAGGTTGGGTTTGTGAGAGGGGATTTTGGTCAAGGGAAGGCCAATGATGTTTGGGTGTTGGTTTTGTGGTGTTTGGAGGGTAGGAAAATCGAGTTTTAGGGTTGGGAAAGGGACGGTGATGGGGGTGAATGGGGTGCAATTTTCTGTGAGAGAAGAGGTAGAAGAAGATGCCATGGAGAAGGTCGCCTTTCACCAACAAATTTTTCAGTTTATGGAACTCTCGTACGCAAATCGCTCACCAGACTCTCATTGCTCAAATTTTAGTTTACTTTACGTTAATTTTTAAAAATAGGAATTAATAAATATTTAATATAAATAAATTTCTAACATTTGATAAGTATCGAATGCTTTCAACCTGACATGCGTGATTCCAAGAAAACAATATTCTACTCCTAATTAATGTGTGCCTTTTATTATTAAGAAATCACATTCTACTAATTTTTGTAAGTCTTATTTATTAAATAGATAAATTTTTTATAAAGCATAATAGACACCGAATAATGAGAATAGTTGACATAGTCCTCATCTCAAAAATCACGCTACTCTTTTGCTTCGCTCAGTGAGAGAGACAATTAATTGGGAAGTGTTATATCTCTTATGTTTAAAATTGTGGGCTCGAGGGAGAAGAGAGTTGTACGTCTGTTAAGAGGGACAGAATCCTTTGTCCAATTTTATGATGTCTTATTCTGTCTCATAAATCTCAACCATTTTTTTATGTAGGACTTACGTTTATTTATACGAGATCCACGCAGGAACCACATAAATCAATAGCTAAGATTTATTGGACACAATAAAATACCATAAAATTAGACAGAGGATCTAGATTCTTATTAAGAGCTGGTCCCTTTCTTCAAATCTCCCATCATTACACTGTTGAATTTTATCTGTCAGAGTTATAGAATTCACGATCGATGGTCTATAAACAAGAATCTCCAAAATGAGCTTACACACTAACATACAGAATTACAACATCACAGTAAAGATCAGAAATGAAAGTAGGAATAGTTTGATTGCACCTGCACATCTTGCTATACAAAGGATAATATCGTAGCAAAGACATTGAAGAGAGTTCTCACGGACTCAAAGCTTCAATGTGAGGTCTGGTGCAGATTTTTCCGAATCAACTGTTGGAGTTGCACCTACGAATTGCAAGTTTGAACTGGCTGTAAGTACAAAACTCGGAGCACTATCATCTGAATCTGCTACTTGACGGAAACTACCAGGCCACAAAAGTTCTGAATCGTCATCCTCAACCAAAATTGGCAGGCCTAGATAACCATGATCAAATCTTGCACTGCTTCTACCATCTGGTAGCCTGACTTGAGGCATGAAGCTGTTGTGAACTGATGAGTGTGCTTTGATTCCTAGAGATCTAAACGCAGATCCTTGCAGAGGCAAAGAAGCCAAGCTAGCGTACCTGTCAGAAAATATGCCCAGTCTCATTTCTCGTTTGGCTAACGTCCTCTCTCTTTTATGTGCATTTTGGTGACCACCAAGTGCCTGAGAGCTGAAGAACTTTCGCTGACAGTAATTACAAGGAAAGACCCGCGGATTCACTCCTGCAGGGGCGTGCAATGTTGGTTCATTACTACTTTCGCTTGTGCTTGACAATGAGAATCCTACTGGATCGCTTTTCCCCAACTCATCATTACTGTAGCCAAGTTTTAAATCCAGAGAAACTGGTTGATAACCAGACTGGGTTACCGTGGGATCTGTCTGTTGGGAAAAGTTGATCGGAGTGTCATTGGAAGGAACTGATGTTTCTTGGATAGACAAGTTTGAAGCTACTTGGCTGCCAACCTCCGAATCATTTTCTGAGGACGCCTCAACTTCAAGATCAATGTTTGTTTTCATATTGCAGTTCAGCAGTGTGTAGAAAAATACCAAGATTGAGATAGTCTTAAGCCATCATCTGTGAAACTAGGTGTTTCTCACCTGTTAATTTTGCATTAGAAGTTTAGAGCTTGATTATTGATTTACTTGACCAAAAAATGTAAGAAATCCATAATGCGCAGAGATAACAGAAGATTTGGAGCACTTCAAATATCGATGTATCAATGTAGAGCATGAGAATTTGGAAAGGAATAACAAGGGACCTTTTAACCACAGCTTATCAGTTTCTTCATCAAAACTAAAGGTTTAGTGTGATAACATCAGGATGACACCTTATTAGTTCTCCGGGGAATCAGTCTTTCAGGCTTGGTAAAATAGACTGCATCAAGAACATTCTTGCCTGTAAGAAGAGAGAGAACAATGCATGCAATTGAAAATACGACTATACAATCAAGTTTAGTGGCTTCTAAGGTGTCAAGTAAAATGCCTAAGAGAAAAATGACTAAGTGATCTACTTGTTCGTAACAACTTTGCAAGCCCTTCTTCTGTTTTTCAGTCAAGCATCAAGTACTAAAAGGATAGGATATGAATCAACCAGAACAAAATTGACCCCTTTTTTTTTGGGGGGGGGGGAATTTTTAAGCTCTGCTTTCTGTCATAAAGCACATGCTATGACATAGAAGCTGTATAATATTGAAATGGTGACTTAGAAGTCCGTGATATTAAAATTCAAGGCTTATTACCTCAAAGTCTCATTTTACACCACAACGCCTTTTCCATGCTGCGTTTATTTAATGACATTCGGACTGTATGGACTGGAGTTTCATTTTGATCGGAGACTTCAATTTTAGGAAGGACCGAAGAGCTAAAGAGTTTGATGCTTTCTCTTATTATCATAATAATCACACCCAGGGACCTCATCTTCCAATGTGGACAGCACTTTTGACTATATTGTTATGAGTGGTTAGCCCATATAAACCACTGCAGATTGACCATAGGTTTTTGGCCACCTGTGCTTTGTTGGATAGCTGAAGACTCTAGATTGTATGGTAGTGTTTTTTTTTTTTTTTCCATTCATAGAAGCAACAAAAACAAAGGGAATAAGCTTTGGACTTTTCTCCTGAACGTAGTTAAGGAATCGTTGCAGTAATTCTTATCCTAGAAGATAAGATTTAAGCGACGAACTAGTTCCTCAAATACAGGTTAAAGTTCTGGTACCAATATGTATTTCATTTGCATAATATTCTAACAAAATTCTTCATGTGCACTGAACTAAAACATTTGATGCATCACACAATTATTGCTAAAGCAATGCTACAAAGATTTTACACACTGGAACCAAATATATCCTGGGTCAGAACACCTTTATGGTCCTAGAGTAGATTGGAAGGAAAACCTGTCCATGTTTAAAGCAGTATAAGCATGAAAAAAATTCTTTGCTTTAGGATTGGAAATAAGAAAAACATCATGAAGGACATAAAGGCCATTTAGCAGGTAACTGCAACTGCAGAAATCAATTTGTCGACAGTTTCCAAAGGGATAGGCGGAAAATGGTGAAGAAGAGACTCAGAACAGAGAATACTTTACAATTAGCACATCAGTTTGCATTTTCTGGCAGCTTTTAATCTCAGAATAATGACCAAAACCAAACCGTAAGCCAGAAAATTAAGAAAATGTCAAGTAAAGCACCAGACAAACATCAAACCTCACATAATTTCAAGTGACAAGTACAAATAAAAGTTTCCAATTAGCAAGGTAGTAGGTAAAAGGTAATGTGGAAAGACTAAAGAGCAATCAGTTTCCGCAGCAAGAGAGGTTTATTTCAGGTAACAACAATCATACTCATGAGAACGATTTAGCAACCTTGAACTTCAACATTTACAAAAGCAAACCCAGAAGAAATCCACAAAAATAATAAACATGAAGCGAAAGAGAGAGAACACAATTTCTATAAGAATACCACGCTCAATTGACGACTCGGGTACTCTTTAAGAATCACAAAAAGAGAATGACAAAAGGAAGAATAGACAGCAGAAACTTAGTTTATGGGAGCATACCATTCTCAGCAGCAAGTGGGAAGTCAGTACCAGTCTAGCTCGTGGATATGCAGACAAAAGCAAGAAAGCTGCTTAGAAATTGGAGACATCTGCCTCAGTAGTCCTTTTCTTGGTATGTTTGATCATTACTACACAAAAACAGGAACATGATTGTGGGTTTCTTAGTTTTTGCAACAACTTTAGAAAGACAATGAGAGAGAGAGATAGAGAGAGCGTGCGTGTGAGAGAGAGTTGGTGTTTAATTATGGGAAAGCAAAGGTAAGAGCCGAGTGGAGGAGACAGCGGTGGGAGTCAGATGAGTCAGAAGAAAGAAAAAGAAAGGGGAAGTTAAACAAAAAATAAGCAAACAAAGAGGGATGTGACATATGACATGACGGTTTCAAGTTTCAACTTCTAAAACCGGCGAGTGAGTGTACTTTTGTTTTATGACGACAGATGATCCACTTACTCAAAAAGTACTTCTTACGATCAACAGCTATGAACTGGGAAGGATAAGCACACATCTACAGAAATAGGGATAAAGCAAAACACAGCAAATCCGTTTTATTCGCCAGTCCCGCCAAAGATTCTCTCTTTCTCTTAGATGCCCCCAGACTGCATGGGTCAGCCTCAGCTCCCACTCATTCATTCATTCACCCTTGTCAACTAGATTACTCCCCCTTTAATTACCCTTCGTAGTAATTTCATTGTTTAACAATATTATGTAGGTTAATTTTGTCCTGCTCTATAAGTTAGACAACTATTAATATTATATTTTTAGTTTTTAAATAATTTACCAGTTAAATTACGTAATTCGATCATAACAAAGGTAATAAAGTGGCTCAATAAATAATATAAATTAGTAGGGCAAAATTCAGGAAGAAAATGGATCCTAAATAGTGTGAGATAGATAAAGGTTAAGGTCTCATTCAGTTACTTACGTAATTCGTAAGTATACTGATCATTTGACTTGTTAGGAGTATTTATGTCTTAAGCAAATTGAAGAAAGACGTTAACCGAATGTCGATGATTAACTTCCGCAAAAGTCTCGAGAAGATTGGAGCTCGTTTTGGCATCAAAAACTACTTCAAAATATCAGATGGAACCAAAATTAGGTATTTCACATAACTTTCATTTTTAACCATTTCATAAACGATCCAAGACATGTAACAAGGTCTATCCTACATGTTACAGTAGTATCAGAGCGGTTACGTAATCGAGTTGCCAGAAAAGAAAGTTTTTTGGTTTCCATTCATTATGATTTTCTTCAGTTTTTGATTTACTTTTTGATTTTTTTACATATATAATTACTCAAAAGTGATATACATAAGGTTTGCTATGAAAAATATGTCAAAAATGGGTCAAAACGGTGAAAAATGTGATCCCGGGACGCAGAAATTGCCCTCCTCTTCAGAGGGCGATGCACCAATGAGCCCAGCGATGTCAGTGCACGCGTCGTACAATAAACGTGCATGTGTGCATGGGGGCACGTGTTGCGCATGAGCCAAATACATCATGTGCACATCTGTCCACATTCTACAATATTGTTGACATTGGTTCCAAAAAAAATAGAATTCCAATAAAGATGTCTCGGGTCCTTTTGGGTCAATTTTCGAGTTTGGAGAATTTTTTAAAGTAGTTTTTTTTCAAATTTTTTAGATTTATTACGTTGGTAATTGGAATCCAAAAAAATTTTTAAAGCCTTTTTAAGCTAATTTTGAGTGCATTTTCGTACTTTGAATTGCACATAAGGGAGACACTTAAAGTTTTATGTCTCGTGCAGTAGGTTTGGTATTCGGGAAAGTATGATAAACACTCTCATTGAGATTTTATTTATAAACATCTTAAATAAAGTTTAAAGATAATGTTTTCAGCAATGATATGTAATGAGTTGATGGTGATAGTGTCATGAGAGTTGATGGTTTGTGGGATTTAATTACATATATTATGTATTCAGCCCAAAGGTATTTCATAATATGTGGGATCGGATTCTCAATAAAGATACTGCTTTAATGCTTTAAGTATCACTATTGTCCTGCTTTTAAACTGTTTTTTTACATTTTTCTTTTCTATCTTGTAATCACATTTTCGATAAACAATAATGCTGCCACAATTAAGACCTTAAATGGTTTCAATTTCAAGAAGTGGAAGAAGGACTGGAGTTTCCATTGGAGATGGCTGACGTCAGCATGACGATGCACATCAAGAGACCTTATCCATTTACAGATATCAACTTAGAAGTTGATAAAGCAGCTAAGACGGCCTGGGAGCGGTCAATTAGGATGTGCTATTTGACCATCAAGAGGTTGATCCCAGATCATCTGTTGAGTAGATTACCATATACGACCATAACAAAGGAATTTATGTATAACATTTTCCAGAGATACAAGGTGTCTTCTTATGCAGAACAAAGTACTTTGATTAAGGAACTATTCTCTATGAGGTATACAGGAGAAGGAGCCGTTCGAGAGTACATTATCAGGATGGTACATCTTTAGACTAGGCTGAAGGCAGTTGATGTACCAATTTCTGATAACCTTATAGTGCTTCAGGAACTAAATACTCTCCCTCGAGAGTTTAAGATGTTGGCTACCTCTTACATCTCTCAAGATGAGACCTGGGACATCAATACCTTGATTTCCCGATGTGTTGCAGCGAAGGAAAAGATTAAGAGTTCTCCTCATACAGCTATGTTTGCAACTGCTAGAAGCAAGGGAAAGGCTAAACCTCAATAACCTAAGGGTAAGGGTAAGAGACCCAAGCCCTCTCCTAGGATTCAAACTAGACAGTATAGCATTGCCATGGGACCATGTGACCTAAAGGGTATGAGGTGCTTCTTTTGCAAGAATAAGGGGCATAAGAAGTCTGATTGCGAGAAGTACAAGCTATGGAAGGTTAAACAGGAATTGTCAGGTAACTCCTCGATCTTTATGATTCATGAATCCAATGTAGCTATAACCACATCAAGTTCTTGGTGGTTAGATAATGATCTTCTAACCATGTTGCTTCCATAATGCAGGGGTTTAGATCCAGGAGAAGGCTGACTAAGGGAGAGGAGAAGCTGATGGTTGGCAACAATGAAGAGGTGGATGTTTTATATGTAGGAGATGTAGGGATAAACCTCGATATGAGGTTTGTCTTAGTTTTACGTGATGCATTTTATATACCATCTTTTAGACGGAACTTGATTTCTATATCAGTTTTGGAATTTTTTTTACGTTTATAAATGATTATTCCCGTTATAGTTATGTGTTCTTGCTTGAGGAAAAGTCTGAAGTTCTTGATAATTTCAAGATCTTTAAGATTGAGGTTGAGAATCGATTGGAAAAATCAATAAAGATAGTTACATCTGACAAGAGGGGGGAAAAATATGGCAGATATGGGATTGTAGGACAAGAAAAGGGTCTATTTGTCAGGTATTTAGAATCAGTTAGAATAGTTGCTCGGTTCACTATACTAGGTAGTCCTGAGGTCAATGTAGAGCATGACTAACCTACCCGATTATCTTTGGGCCGAAGCTATCAAGATGACATTGTATATATTGAATAGAGTCTCAAGTAAGTCAGCACCAAAGATGCCTTTTGAATTCTGGGTTAGAAGGAAGCCAAGTCTTGCACACATTTGTGTGTGAGGCTACCCTGCTAAGGTAAGGTTATATAATCATTATGAGAGCAAATTGTAGCCTCGTTCCACTTATTGCTATTTTGTAAGTTATCCCGATCACTCAGAGGGCTATAGATTTTTCTGTAGAGAAGGAGGGGCCAGAATAGTGGAATCACATACGACTAAGTTTTTAGAATACGATGTCCATGATGAGGGAGGATCTTCACATCCTTTAGGAGATAGCAGGACAAATACAACAATTATTTTGTATCTATTTCTTATACAGTCAGGCCCGGTAGATGTAGGTCCAAGTACCATGCCTATGCAGGCACATGAACCTATACCTGTTCAGGAAGAGGTTTTTGAGGTACAAGAACCTATGCAGTTGCATAGATCCACCAGAGAGAGGTGATTACATAGTCTATTTTGGTGAACAAGAATATGACATAGGACTTGTTATGGATCCAATTACTTTTACATAAGTCGTTTCTGAACCCAATGCCGATATGTGGTGGGAAGCAATCAAGGATGATATGTAGTCTATGAGCTATAATAAGGTATGAGAGCTTGTTGATTTACCTTAACATTACAGGCCTGTCAGTTACAAGTGGCTATTTAAGACCAAGAAGGACACAGAGGGTCAGATTAAGCAGTTTAGGCACGCTTAGTTACTAGGGGATTCACTTGGAAAGGAATTGACTTTAATGTTACCTTCTCTCCTATATCCTCGAAGGAAACATTTAGAGTTACGATGGCAACAGTAGCTCATTATTACTTGGAACTACATCAAATGGACATTAAGACTACTTTCCTGAATGTGACCTTTATGAGGAGATATATATGGAGCAACCTGAAGGATTTCAAGATCAAGATGCAACTAACAAAGTTTGTAAGTTGATTAAATCAATATACAGTTTGAAACAAGCGTCCAGACAATGGTACCTAAAGTTTGATAAGGTTTTGACCTCATTTGGCTTTGTGAAAAACAAAGTTGAAAGATGCTTATCGTATAAGGTCAGGCACAACAAAGTTATCTTTCTATTACTGTATGTGGATAATATCTTGCTCGTGTCAAATGATTTGACCATGTTGCATGAGATAAAGCAACTTTTGGCCAAACATTTTAACATGAAGGATTTAGGTGAATCATCTTTTGTCCTCAGTATGTAGATTCACTGGGACAGATCTCAATACTCATTGAGTCTCTCATAAAGAGCATACATTAAGTGAGTGCTATAAAGGTTTAATATGACTAACTGTAAACTTGTTGTAGCACCTATCTCTCATGGTGAAAGATTATCTTTAGAACTGTGTCCAAAGAATCAAGTTGAGAGAGAAGCTATGAGGAATGTCCCATATTCTAGTGTAGTTGGTAACTTGATGTATAACCAGGTGTGCACCAAATCGTACATTGCATTTGTTGTCAAACTGTAAGGCCGATATCTGGCTAACCCAGGAATAGACCATTGGAATGCAATTAAGCGAGTGTTGGGATATCTAAAAGGGTACCAAAGATTATACATTGACATACAGGAAGGTCAACAGTTTAAATCTCATAAGATATGCAGACTCCAATTTTGCTATGTGTCCGGATGATCGTAAATCTACGTCGGGGTACATTTTTATGTTAACAAATGTTGCAGTATTGTGGAAGAGTGTCAAACAGACACTGGTAACTTCCTCGACCATGCATGCAGATTTTGTTGTATGTTATGGAGCTACTACACAGGCAGTTTGGCTTAGAAACTTGATTTTTGAGTTGTCTGTGGTAGATTCTATAGTTAGACTCATTCGGTTATATTGTGATAATCTTGCTACAATGTTGTTCAGTAACAACAATAAGAATATCATAAGGTCCAAGCATTTATGGGTTAAGTACTTGACCATAAAAGAGTTGATTCAGAAGGGTGACATTGAAATGGAGCACATCAGGATTGAGGAGATGTTAGCTGATCCATTGACTAAAGGACTTCACCCATTAGTGTTTGTCAAACATGTATCCAGTATGGGCGTGTTAAAGTCCTTAAACAACAGTAACTAGGGATCATTGTATTTGCTCCTTAAAAGTTTGTACATTTTGATATATTATGACACTATGATTATTTATTAATATAGATGATCATCTTTTTATCCTCAGTAATAATTGTTCTTGTGTATAGTCATGATATATATGAAAGTCTTAAGATTAGTGTCGATCTTAAGCATGTAAAGGTCATTGGGCCTATATAAAGATTGATTTTAAGCCTATGTCATTTTGACACATACAGTTTAGTATGGATATCCATAAATTTAACATAACATAAGGGGGATATAAGTTTTTTTTAATCCCATAAAAGTTCTCTAATGCAGTTTCGCATTTAGTTAGAGATCATAAAGTTTTCTCTAATGTTGTTTAGCATTCGATGAGAGAAAACAAGTTTTCTCTAATGCTATTTAGCATTCGATGAGAGAAAACATGATTTCTTTGCTACAGTTTAGCACAAAGTTGGAAAAATAGAGACCGACAAACAAAGATGATACATTTTAGATCATACATGTATCATTCATTCATCCTAGTTTGCCATACTCTATTTTCCTATTGATGTTAGTAAGGTATTAGATATTCGTGATCGTATTAAACTTGTGTCGCACATGATATATGTGTATGATATTTTTTTGATATTGAAAGCTTTAGAGGATGGAACGTTGGACTTTCATTACTTTTGGATCAAATATTTTAATTTTTAAAATTTGGTACCAATATAGTAGCATGACTTAACCGATTTTTAAACTATTTTAAAACTTGAGTCATAATTGCAATTAATGCTTATCCAAAGGAGAGAATGTAGAATAATTTTGTCCTTCTCTATAAATTGGACAACTATTAATCGTATTTTCAGTTTTTAAATAACTTATCGATTAATTTACGTAATTCAACCATAACAAAAGTAATAAAGTGACTTAATAAATGATCAAGATTAATAGGTTGAAGTTTAGGAGGAAAATGGATCCTAATTAGTATAGACTGAACCCATATATGGAAGCTATATATAAAGGTTAAGGTCTCCTTCAGTTACTTACATAAGCATGCGAATCCTCTGACCCTTTAGGAGTGCTTACGTCTTAAGGAAACTGAAGAAAAGTATTAACTGAGTGTCGATGATGAACTTCCACAAAAGTCCCGGAGAGATTGGAGCTCGTTTTGGCATCGTAAACTGCTTCGAAACATTGGATAGAACCGAAATAAGGTATTTCACATTTCCTTCATTTTTAATTCTTTCATGAACGATCTGGGACATGTAATAAGGTCTATCCTATGTGTTATATATTAGTCTTCCATCGTGTAAATAATTTTTTTTAAAAAAAAAATTGATTCAACCTTCTTAACTACACAAAGAATACAATTCCATTATACTTTCCTCAATCAATATAGTGTTGGTATCTGCTTTTAAGAGTGGTCTAATAAATATAAATTGTTACTGCTCTTAATCCAAAACATATCACGAGTCTACCAACAACCATAACATGTATATGTAAAGTTGAAAATTATAAATCCTGCAGAGAATAATATAACTAGAGTTAATGAACTCCATGTTGTGGCCACAGGTTCCTTTTATCATGTAAATCAGGGTATGTTACAGAACCATGACCTTTTCCACAAATGTCCTTAACATTTGAAATTAATTTTAAAATATTTGGTAGCTTGATAATTTATAAATTATTTTTATAAAATTACAAAGTATATCATCAGAAATCAACTAACATGGATAAGTAATACTTTAAAAAAAAGAACCAAGCATATCCATATTCTAACTCAATATAGCAATCTTCCGTTCTTTCTTTATCCATCTCTTTAATCATGTATATTCGTGTGACTACATTTTTTTACTCTACGTAGTAAGTCCCTTTTTTCTTATTTTTTAAGGTAATTACATTTATAATTTTTGTATTTTTCTTGTCTCCTAATTTATCAGTTATTTTCTCTATTTTCGGTAATTAAGGAATTGAATTGATACCATAAATGATAGTTAGGTACAAGCCTTCAGAAGGCCATACCAAAGATTAAAAGACCAAACATACAAAAGAAACCTACAATATAAACTAAAGCCTTAAAATATCATTTATAGGGAAAGCTTAATGGTGACTTTTTTTTTTGGAAAGCAAGTGAAATATTCATTCAAGATGGTGAAAATTACAAAGAGAAGGGAAAGTCATCTCCAACAATTGGAATAAGTATAAAATCAACTAACTAATAATGTAAGAACATTTGAGCTACACCATTTAGATTTGGATTTGTTGCCTTATTCGACTAGAAATGAGTTGTTGATGAGGAATAACCAAAATTTTTATTCTAAGCTTGACAAAGAACTTTATCCATGTGAATTTGTTGTATTGATCCACTTTTCCAAATATCTTTGTATTTCTCACCCTCCATATAAAATGGATTAACATAGCAAAACATGTTCCAAAAACCTTCTGATCCTCTTTACTTCTCCATTTTAGATCATTTATCCAAGACAAACACTCCATCCAGTTGAAATTCCAATCTTGTAGCTCAAATAATGTAACAACCCATATTACTCACGTATAGATATTGTCCGCTTTGGGCCTTGACCCAGCCAAGCCCTCACAGTTTTACTTTTCCCAAGGCCTTCCCATGAGGTTATCCATCTTAGTACTACTCTCGCTCATGCACATTTAACCTCGGATTTATTATGGGAATCGGTGCATTAGGCCATGAAAAACGCATCTGTAAGGGAGAGGTATCCGTACCCTTATGAGGCGTACTTCGTTCCCCTCTCCAACCAATATGGAATCTCACACTTTTCACCTCCCTTTAGGGCCCAGACCTCTTTAAGGTCCAACCTAACTGGCACAGCGGTTCGAGTACTGGCTCTGATACCACCTATGTAGTAGCTCAGATCATCCGCTCACAGATATTGTCCACTTTGGGCCTTAGCCCAGCCAAGCTCTCACGGTTTTGCTTTTCTCGAGGCCTTCTCAGAAGGTCACTCATCCTGGAACTACTTTCGCCCAAGCACATTTAACCTCGAAGCTCTGATGGGATCCGGTGTATTAGACCATAAAAAATGCATTTGTAAAGAAAAGGTATATCCTTATAAGGTGTACTTCGTTCCCCTCTCCAACCGATGTGAGATCTCACAAATAAATTGAGAAATTTTCTCTAAAACAAATTTGTATGACAACATTTGAAATATATATTATTTATAATTTCATCAACACCATAACATAACGGATATGACTTGTCTAACATCTGAAATTTAATCATGTCTCTAGTTCCCAGCTTTTGGATAGCTGCCAACCAGAGAATAAAGGAACGGGCTAGAGAAGTACCAAAACTCCAAATTAACTTGTAAAGAGGAAATCTAATGAGTGGTCCAAGCAGTAATTGTTTGTGCGATTGAGATGTGAACCTGTGTGATCTGTGCAACATCCATTTGATTTTATCATGTTGTGAATTTGATCTAATAATTAGCTTGGCATACAACCAATTGTTCTTCTAGTTGTATGGAAAGGTCAAATATCAGTTGTTATTGCAAATGAGTTTATACATCTTAGTATATTCTTATGGATTACTCCTCTTAGAGTTGGAAAATGATGTGTAATATTATAAAGGACTAAGTGAATGCCAGTTGTCAAGCGAAAATTTGTACCCTTCCCATCCTTAATTGAACCCGAAATTTCAACAAAACATTTAAGATCACCTTAATTGAATTAGTATCATCAGCGCATAGCCCGAGTAGTTCATCAGCAAAAGGAAGTTAATATAAAACAAAACCAGGTACTCCATTGCGATTCTCTTTTTTTTTTTTTGTATAAGATAGTAGACACACTTCTGTTTTAGCTTTTAGGACAGGCAGTTACCGACAGTTTCCAGTTTGCGCCGCTGGTGTAGTTCCCAAGAGCCCCCACCACCGCCTTCCATTCTGGAAGATAATGCATACAATTTAAAAGCTAATGATGAATGATAGCCGTAGTTTCTGCTTAGCCCAAAACTCATTGACCCTATTAATCCTTTATTCTCACGCTGCTTAATTTAATTGTTTTTAAATGGGTGTATTAATAATAGCTTCAGTGCTGATTGGTTAGAATCCACTAAGAAGAAATAATCTCCCCGCCAAAAGCATACTTATTTATATATTGGAGCTCCCGCAAGCCAAAAGGTCGCAACACTTAGTTTCCAGCAGAAGCCATTTAGTAACGGTTCATTTGAAAAGGGTTTTTAAATGCTTTTCTTAAGAAAAGACGTTTCGTGTCTGTTTTTATTTTTATAATCTGGAAAAATTAAATTTTATTTTAAATATATTTAATTATTTAATAAAATTTTATTTAAAATTTACATATTTTGAAGAAATTTTAAATTTAATTATATTTATTTAAAATAATTATTTTAATTTATTTATTATATATTAAAT
>JANZLF010000007.1:209821-230945 GCA_026546835.1 Erythroxylum foetidum | reverse complement strand
CAAGAGGAGAACAGATGCTACTTGAAGTTTTGTACGTAAGTGACGGAAAGTAACATAAAAAATAGCTTCCCGAAAAAAGTTATAATTTGGGATTTTCTGAAAAGTTCCAAATTTTAGCTTTTGAAAAAGTTGTATTTGAGCTTTTAAAAAAGCTATTTCTACTTCAAAAGTGCTTTTGAAATTTACAGCAAAACACCTACTTTTTCTTTAAAATAGCTTTTGAAGTAGACAAAAGTGCTTTTGGACCCTCAAAAAGTTCAACCAAACAGGGGCTTAGTCATGGAACGACGAGATTGTATCATGAGTGAGCTTGATCATGGAAGATGGGCTTGTCCATAGATGTGCATTGATGGAATCATGTGCAGATAGGCCATGATAAAAACACATCAGTAGTGATGTGGCAAGTTGTAGATGATGTGGCACATGAAGATGTGGTAGATAAGATCATAATGGATGAACATCAGTTTTAAAAGATAAAGATCACGTGGAGGGATCATCTGAAGATAGAGGAGATCTTCATAGATAAGGATAATCATTCCTAAATGGAGTGATCTTTTATCTTGTTATTGTGATGTAACTTCATCATATTAGATAGTCCTAATTAGATAGGGATGTCATATATTGGTTAGTTTGATATAATCTGATAAGGATAAGATAGGAAAAGATTATGATCTTAGCTAGTAGAGTTCTATTAGAACTCTAACTTAGTCATCTGGAGGAGCCTACAAATAGTTCATTAGAGTTGAGAGTTATTCATTCGATTCATTGTCATTCACTCATTAAGAGAAATAACTCATAGGAGAGAGCTTTGAGAGTTGAGAGCTTTTGGGGAGTTCTTATTGTAAGGGCTTCGAGTAAGGAGTTCCTTATAAGGTCTTCGAGTAGGGAGTTCCTTACGAGTGCTTCGAGAAAGAGGTACTTGTGTCTTTTGTTAACATTTTGTTGAGAATTAATGAAAGAGTAACTTCGGCTATATATATATATATATCTTGTTGCTTTCTTTACTTTGTTTTACACTTGTGTTATTTTGTGTGTGAGAGAAACACTTTAAACACTTGTGTGTGCGTGAGGTGTTCGAAGGCTAATGGAATTGTTTGACAACATTCACGTGAGAAGGCTTAATTTTGTTTAAGCAGACTTAAGTGGGATTACCGCACAAAGGTAGGCACAACTTGTAGTAAAAGTTCGAGTTCAAAGTAGAACTTTGTGACAGTTAGTATCAGATTCAATCTAGAACGATGGCTGGTGGAAGTAATATGACAAAAAGGGTTACTAAAATGGAGGTGATTCTTGAGTCTTTAGCCCCAACAGATGAGGAAGTAGTTCCTTTGTTGGAACGTATTGCAACCTTAGAAAGAGAGCTTCAACCAACTATGAGAGCGCTCGAGGAACAGAAGAAGGCCCGTGAGGAGATGAGTTATGACCAGTTGGTGCTTTTAAGAATAACCAAGAAAAAACATGAACCTTAATTTGTATAAGTACATTAGAATTAAAAATGATGAAAACATATTAAAATTTTAACATCCAACAAATGGTGAGAAGATATAAGTAGAAAGGAAAAACAAAATTAGAAATTATAATCAAAACTACTAAACTAAGATATTAATTAATTGTAAAAAAAATTATGAGATATGTATAACTCAATTCATCACTAATTATAAAATAGACAATAAACAAACAAAAATTTATCAATCAAATGACTTAACCATGTAAAATCTATTACATTAAAAAGAACTTTCCCCAATGCCTAAACCCAACCATTGTATTATCATTATAAAAATTAAGGTTAATAATAATAGCATTTTTTGTAGTTTCAACTTTTTCTACTTTAGTCTTTCACTTTTAAAAACTATCAATTTACTAATATAAGGTTTTATTTTTCTTTCACCTATAATCACATATTTCATTCTTTGTTAGAAAACCTAATGGAGAATGGGAAAATGACATCATATAAGGAAGAAGGGGTACTTATTGGCAATTAATTTATTGATAAAACCACTTGATATTATATGTTATGTGGCATAATTATGAAAAGTATTATGTTATGTGATACCTAATCAATCCATATGATGTTTTCTTCCAATTCTCTATTAAGTTTTCTAACACTTAATGACACTAGAGAGTACATGTGAAATAAAAATAAAAATTTAGGGACGTATATTATAGTTTTTAAAAATCAGTGAATAACGTTAAAAGGTCCAAAATATATGAAGGTCTTATGCAATTAACCCCAACAAAATAAACTTCACTTTAATGTTATGAAAAAAAGTAAATAAAAAAATTTAAGGTTTTACCTTCATGATTCGTTGACAATTTTTATTTACTTAGTCTACCAAGATTTTCAAGAACTTGGACCTTAGTAGTTTAAGTCAAGGAATAAAAGAAATAAATATAAATGCATAAAAATTTAGAAAAAGGAGATGAAAGATTAAAATGAAAAAGAAAAAGATGTTATCAGAAGTGAACAAAAATGTGGAGTGTTTTACCTTAAGCAACTTCGATACCATTATGCCTCAAACCTAAGCCAACTTGAATGGGCTTGTGTTAGATTGCCACCTAAAGACAATATCCATCCACTCAAACCTCATAATTGAGTTGCGACTTATAACTTGATAAACTCATATAATTCAACAAAAATAACTTAATGAACATAATCCTCTTTCTATCTAAATACTTATTAGATATAAATCTATAAAACCATGGTCAAAACTTGCCTAGATTTTCACGCTTTAGTTGGCACTTTAATTCCTAAAAATGCACAAAGTCAGGTATTATATACCAACTAGGTAAATATTATAAAAATAAATATAAAATTTTACCATTTTTACTTTATATGTTAAAAGTATATACAATTATTCCTATATGGAATAATCACAATATCCATATACGTGTTAAAAAAATTAATGATACAAGTATTTTGAAAACAACCACAAGAGTAATCATATTAAATGTTTTACATAATGGTGTTAAACTAACATAAAATACCTTATATATATGTTAGGTAGCCGTCAACTAATTCTCCCCAATTAATGAACCCTGTACACATCCAATATGGCCCCGGGTAATACACTTCAAGCAATAAAATGATAATATATCATTCTCATCATCCAGTCTGAAATTCCACAATGAAGTGGGGTCTGGGAAGATTTGATAGTATGCAGCCTTACCCCTATATAATAGAGAGGTTGTTTCCAGTAAACCCACTTGTAAATGAGACAATATAAGAGTGATGCAAGTTACAAAGAAAAGGTAAAACTAGCACATAAAATTTCTATGTAACTAAAATTACAATAAATATATAAATAAATAAAAATACAAGTAATAAGGAATACCTGATGGAGTCCAGATCTGCGAGTACTTGATAAGCTGCAAAGTCTGTTCCTTCTTGTCTCTAAATAAGTTAAGGAGACCTTCCTCAGAGAACCTAAAGGTATGAAATCCTATGGTCCCCCCACACCTGACTTGTGAAGCCAAGTTTAACACCCGTAAGCCTTGTCTAATGCTTACCCTTATAAAAGGGAGAGAGGAAGTTGGGTATAACTTCCTACGTGCTAATCTGCGCATCGTGAATCATCATGATATCCTAATAACCGCTGTACTGTTTTAATTAACTTTAAAGGTTAATCCTTTACCATTATTTGATTACGCCAAACTTTTCTATTACTAGCAACGACCTCATTAAGGACCAACTCTGACATATCTTCCTTGATCACTTCCTGCCAGTTCTTGTAAGGCCTCCCTCTTCTCTTCTTATATTCACTAAGTGTTATTCCCTCATAGCTTCGTACCGGAGCATCAGAGGACCTCCTGTGCACATGCTCAAACTACCTAAGCCTAGTCTCTCTCAACTTGTCAGCAAAGGTAGCTATCTGTAGTCTATCTCTCACCACCCAGTTTCGGACCTTATCTCTCCTGGTAATGTCACACATCTACTACCAACAACTGTCTTATATGCCTATGTTTGATAGGCTAACACTTAGGCCCATATAACATGGTTGGACGGATCACCATTTTATTAAACTTCCCCAAGACTTTTAAAGGAATCTTTTTGTCACATAAAACCCTTGAGCACTTCTCCATTTGGCCCATCCAGATCTAATACGATGTATTATATCGGCATCGATATTACCATCACTTTGAATGATGGACCCGAAATATTTAAAACTTGTCCTCTATGGTATGACGTTGGTACCAATTGCTACCGCCACCTTGTGTACTATCTGGTTTCTTAAAAAGTTGCATTCTAAATATTTCGTCTTAGACCTGCTCATTTTAAAACCTTTCGATTTTAACGTATCTCTCCAACATTCTAACTTAGAATTAACCCCCTCCTTGGTCTCATCTACTAGGACAATATCGTCAGCAAATAACATACACCACGGTACCTCTCCTTGAATATGTTTGGTAATTTCATCTAACACTAATGTGAACAACAAAGGGCTTAACGTAGATCCTTGGTGGAGTCTAACACTAATAGAAAATGCTTTCATGTCACCTCCTATCGTCCTTATGCTAGTCAATACCCCTTTATACAAATCCCTAATTACTTTAATATAGGTAATAGGAATGCCCTAGGCCTCCAAACACTTCCATAAGAGGTCTCTAGAATCCTGTTATACGCTTTCTCCAAATCAATAAAAACTACATCCAAATCAATAAAATGATACACGCTCCATTATTGTTCTTAATGATTTTCCTTAAATAATGAGTTCGTATATGTCTCAATATGATCACTAATAATTTTTCTTAGATAATAGAATGGTACCTACCTCATTCTAGTGTTAGCTAATAGGTTGACTAACCATTAGACTCCACACATCATAAAAAGTACATACCCACCCCTATAGGCCTTAGCTAAGATCCCAATATGTATAAAAAAAATTGTATTTCATCACCATTCATATACAAGCATAGACATCATGAGATTTATTTATACTTAACACTCAAGTGATTAATATTATTTCCTTAATACATAACTAAGGATTAAAAAATATTCCATCTTTGGTCTTGACGAATAACATTAAACATTTAAAAAATCAACATCCAAGACATTAAAGGAGTTATTTGAAATCTTTATTCAAAATAAAAAAAGAATAAATTAAGATTCTTGGTATTCTATAGTTAATAGTTTTTGCTTGTCATGAAAAATGGTTTTAAAGCTTGGCAATTTTAAGAAATAATGAGATTAAAATGAGTAGAGTTGACAAATTTTAAATTCATGTTTTTGCTTCATGCTTGTAGTTATATAGGCTTAGATAGTTCAACTGTAATGTTACACTTATATTGTTAATATGTTAGGTTAGGTAAGATTTTTAATAAGTTTAATAATTTCATGAAGGGATTACTTGTGAAATCTAATCAACTTGTTGGGTAGATTTTCTAGTGCTTACAATATTGATGGACATGGAATAAATAGTTAAATAGTCTAATAAATGCATCATAAAGAATTTATATGCTTATAATTATTTGAGATCACAAGATACAAATGTGGCTTAGTTGGACATTTATTAAAATGAAGCTTTAGAGAGGATATGAAGACTCTTCATAGTTTCTTCATGGATTTCATTAGAATATAAAATATGAGTTTGCTTGGTAATATTAAGGAAACTGCAACATAATTCCCCTCTTTCCTTACTCACTTCAGACTATATTATTCATTTCTAATACTTGTTGTAATTTTATGTTCTTGTTTCTTTTCAATATTTGACTTGTTTTAAGGACTCAATAATAGATAATGAATTTGAAATTTAAAAATTAGAAAAATGTCATTAGACATATCAGAGCTTATGGAAAAAGATCAGTAAAGTGAGAAATAACCTAAAATTGCTACTACACTTCTAAGTCTAATACATTAGCTTTCTTAACTTTTTATAAGATATCAATTTTGTTTGTCATTTAAATTCTAAGTTTTTATTTTCTTTTAGGTATAGTTTAATTATGATCATATTTTTAAAATTAGTTAAAACTTCATTGACATTCTTACTTGTTAAGAGCCTAGTCCTAATGAGACTTTTTCCTTATGCTCAGTATCTAAAAGCAATCATTTTCTTGTTTTACTTATTATTTAGTCAATTTTTAAGTGATTGCAAGATGTGAAATAGAAGATTTTACTCATAAAAATAAATTATTAAAGGCAAGATAAGATTAATAAAAATCACAAAGTTCAAACCACATGCCTATAAACATTGGTTACAACATTTTTACAAGAGCTAGTAAAGGATTATCAGTCAAGTAAGAAACCAAACAGCTGCTTGATTGAGATCAAATTTTTAAAGCCTTCAATACTGTTAGTTGCCATTTCTTTTAGTTATGTCTTGAAGCACTGTATCTTCCTCCCAAATTTGTTAAATGGAATATGGCTTGTGTTAGTACATCTTATTTGAGTGTGCTTGTGAATGGTATTCCCACCACTCCTTTCAAACTTGCAAAAGGGATTAGGTAAGGTGACCCCTTATCACTTTATTTGTTTACTCTTGCCATGGAGGGACTTTCCAAACTTTTAAACAGAATTATGCCTTGCAATGGTGCCCTTCAATTCCGTCATAAATCTAAGGAACTAATTAAACCTTACTCACTTGTTACATGTTAATGGCCTGATTTTCTTGTATGGAGTTGATCTTAATTCAATCAACATTATGATGCATGTGCTTGCTTAATTTTCTAAATGGTTTGGACTAAAACATAATGCAGAGAAGAGATGCTTTTTTGTTTCAGTTGATGTGAGGAACTTGCTAAAATTAAATGAATTACTGGACTCAATAATAGTTCAACTCCTTTTTGATATCCGAGGGTTCCTATCATGGCCTCTAAACCAAAGTTAAGTGACTGCTTACCTATTATTGAAAAAATGAAGTCCGCAATAATGGCTTGGCAAAATCGATTCCTCTCTTATGTTGCTCGACTTACACTAACTATATCAGTTCTTAATAGTCTACATCTGCATTGGGTTGTTGATGTTGCTTTCCCATGAAAAACAATTAAAGAGATGGATAGAATAATGAAACTTTTTCTATGGACAGGACAGGTTGGAAACTCCAAGAATGCTAGAGTGAAATGAAGTGAAGTTACAATTCGTAAAAAACATGGAAGTCTTGGGATAATTTCAATTCTTAATATGCACAATGTTTCAATGTGTAAATGGTTGTGGAGATTATACACTGATAGCAATTCACTATAGACCAAATTGATACACGAAATCCACTTGAAAAAATTGAACTTCTGGCAGGTTGACTACTCTCAAGAAGGCTCCTGGATTTTAAAATAGATGATGAAACTATTAGAAATTATTTGTCCTCACTTTAAACACACAATTGGAAATGGAGATAAGAATTGGGTGTGGTTTGATAATTGGATGGTAATCAGTCCCCTTGCTCGTTTTCTTGATTTTCAAAGGCTACGAAGTAGAATGTCATTAAACCTAAAAGTCTTTTCCTTGATTGTGAATGGTGAATGGCTAGGAAACTTTAGAGGTTTTCAACTCCTTATGGCTCACTTTCCTCTGTTAATTAATCCGGCCAATGAAGATACCATCTTCTAGAAACTAAATTCGAATGGAGTTTTCTCAAAACCAATCATGTTATAGATTCTTTTCAGATGGCAGAATAGAGGTTCCTTGGTTCATTCTCTTATGGTACAACACCATCAGACCCAAAGCAGTCTTCATCACTTGGTTAGCTATTAACAACAGGCTTAAAACTGTGAATCAATGGCATGGTTGGGTCACTGTGTTATTCTTATTATGTAACATGGCAACTGAGGATCGCAATCACCTATTTTTCCTCTGCAATTAATCTAAGGCCATTTGGAGCCAAATTATGTACATGTTACGATCTCAAAATGGCAGTTATGACTGGGATCCTATACTGCATTGAGTCATAAAAGGAACTCTAAATGCTACTCTTTTCGCAGCAGCCTTTTCTATAAGCATATATAGAATTTGCAAAGAAAGAAATAGTGGCATATTCACTGACAAAAAAGAAGGAAAGTATCAACTTGTAGATAGAATAATCAACCAGATCCGAGCTAACATTTTCGCCAAAGATGCAAAATATTCCCTCTATGGACATCAAGAGCAAATCATAACTTTAATTCTGTAATGCTTCTTATTATTTTTCCCTCTTTTCTTCTTGAATTCATCTTAGATCCTTTGTAATATAAAAGTAAATGCTTATATAGTTCTAAACTCATCTTAAAGTCATAATAGTTTCATCTATTGTAATACATCATTCATTTATAAAAGAAATTACTAATTCCTTTCCTTTTTTTCATTTTTAATTCAAATACAAAATTTCTTTTGAAGCCTTAGGTACTAGTTACAAAATCTAGACACATTTTTTAGTCCCTTATATTAATTTCATTTCAAGTCCTAAGACACAACTAGGGCATTTTCTTTATTTTAAACTCTTAGATACAATTCTAGAAATTTTCTCCATTTAAAGCATTAAGCCTTCTTTAAGCATATCAATTTCATTTCAAACCCTAAGACTCAATTCTAGATATTTTATTTTAATTTTAGAGCCTTCTCTAGATATTATATTTTAATTTTAGAGCCTTTAATCCATTCTAAGTATTCCAATTCATTTTATTCTTAAGCCCTAGTACTCAGTTCTAGGCTCCATTTCATTTTAATCCCAAACTCTAAGACTTACTCTAGGAATTTTGTTTTAATTCTAAGCCTTAAGACTCATTCATGGCATTACCAAGTGCCAAAAAGGACAATTTCTTAATTTTTCTCAACAACGAAGAAAAAATATTTATCTATCTCTCTTTTTAAAAAAAAAAACTCCTCCCGAGTTATCATCTCCTAAAAATTTGAAGTTTTGAAAGGTATAACTATAAGGTAATTATAGTAGCTATCCTAAATTGTGAGTGAAATACAGGCAGATGAGCAACTATAAGATAATCCATCAAAATCTTAGGAACTAGTTTTTGACATCAAAAAGGTATTTTTATGCTTTCTTCCTGTTTATTTTAAGCAATATTATTATCACTACAATTTCCAGCAAATTCAAAAAGATATTTGAGTATTAGTTCAAAGATTTTTTATGAAAGCATAACTTGCAAAACTGGTGTAAAAACACTCTGCATAGAGCATGAACTGAATCAAAATGAATTGTCGAGAATCTTAAGTCTAGGAATTGGAAGCTTTAGTACTGGTATTGTTCACATGCACGCTATTTTGCCACAAAAACCATGCAACCGATGCTCAAGAGTTTTTGCATAGCATCATCTAGCCCTTTTCTGAATGAGAAAGTTTCCGTTTTAGAACCTCATTTTCCTTTCTCAAGCTCATAATTTTTTGCTTTAGCGTCTCAACAAGCCGATCTGCAATCAAGTCCTGCTGCTGTTCGACCAGCTTTGTTTTGCTGACCAACACTGCGACACATCAAAGGAAAGGTATAAAACAGGACATAAGCAGGTTTCTTACAAACTTAGTAGGGATCATATCAGAGAGAACTTAAACTGTATGCCATGCAAACAGTGAAATCCCTGACTCTGTAAAATGTGCATTATCGATGACTAAAGATCACCAACAGTGCCGAGAAAAATTGAAGTTTTTTTTTTTTACTCACACTCCTTTTCCAAACTGCAGAGTTTTTTACTGAACTCATTTTTCTCTTCCTGTTCGACCAGGAGGCAGTCCTTTAAATCTTGAATCTCAAGGATAACTGTCAACAGTTGCCAATAAACGTCAAAATGATTAGACACACTGCATTTTACTGAAAAGATCCAATGTTTCAAATATTTGAACCTCACATTTTGATTCCATCTCATAGGAGACTTGCTCCAACCTCTTTGCCAAACTTTGGGTAAATGTCTTTTCTGCAGACAAATCATGACGGAGATGACTTATGGTTGCCTCATCCGCTGCCTTCTTAAGTAGAAAGCCTCTAAGGTAGTGAACAAATCATCACCCCCAAAAGCGTTGAGCACATTAAGGGACATAATGTAATGGTAGATTAAATCACCTATTTTGGGACTCGAGTTCGGCAATCTTGATTGTATATTCTTGCTTCAGAAATTCCAATGCATCTCTGTGCTCCTGATTATAAGTAATAGAAAGCATGACGGGCAAACAGACAATGCTTGTAGTATGCGAATCATTTGCATTACAAATTACAAGCACCTGAAAGACCGTTTTTCCACAATAAATTGAACTTCCTGTCCTACAGTCTACTCAAGTGCCGGAGAGAACTTATTTAACCATGTATTTTGATCAAGAATAGCTCCACAGCTACTATTGCACAAAGTGTACTTTCACTTACTTTCTCTTTGCTGAACTGTTCGTTTCTGATTCTTTCTAGCTCCTCCTGGAGGCTTGAGCATCTGGTACGTCGTTCAAGCTGAATATCATAAACTCAATACATCAGGTTAAAGAGTACCAAAGTTGAGGATATACTCATAGAAGCTTCATCATGAACTCAATCCTTTCGATGGCTTCTCGACTCTGCTTCAGATCTGCAGATGAAAGAAAGGATGGATTCTTTCAAGTGGAACAAAAAAAGTAGTACAAACCTCCTCCGCTAGATTATTTAAAGACTCTCCGTAAAGTTTTGTCAATCTTGCATTTTCTGCAAACGTCACACAAGAGACTAAAATTTACACTTTTGAGTTTGAGAACTGTAAAATTGGAAAAAATTACGCAAATTACTTTTTTTTTTCCTTGGAAAATTGTGCATGACATTGAATTAAGATGGATATAACAGTCACGTACTGAATGCTTCATGGAGGTCGTGTATTTGATCAAACACAGCAAAATGTTGGGTTTATGTTATGCATTTAAATGGAAGTGAAAGGAGTGAAAGAGAGAAAACCTTGTTTGAGGGAATTGGAGATGAGCTCAAGAGCCTCTCTCTTCTTGATTTCAGCATATAAATTGGCTTTAACCACTTGCATTTCCCTCGCACCATTCTTGAAATCCTGCAAACCATAACCCAAATTCATTTCAGCGAATTCCATCACCAGCAAACCCATTAACCTGAAGGAAATAAAGAAGGTAACCTCGTGTATCTGATCGAAACTTGAGAGCAAGGAATCGACCTCTCTATCACAGCTTATTGTCGCCATTTTCAGTCTTGGTGTAGTGCCGTTTCTTAAGAAATAAAATTTCAAGAAGCGCCTAAATTGCAACTTTTAAAATTATAACTACATGTTAGAATGATAACTTCCCTAATCAAATTGTGTCTCATTGAAGTTTGCTAGGTTCCTTTGCTCCCTGTAATATATTTCCACCGTCATTTAACTTTTTGGACTCCTTATAGTTGCCTTGTGATGTCCAAATTGATATGTCATCTACTTTGTGCTCACACTTCTTTCTCTCCCTTTTTTATTTTTTTATATATTTTTATATTTCTTGTGATTGGGTACCAAACTTATAAGAGATGGTGCAAATTCCTTAGACTAAAAGAAATAAAATAATCTTATGTCTCCCTAACAACGACGCCAAAAACTTTTTGAATTGCTAAGTTTTAATCTAATTAAAACCCTCAACTATTGCAAGTGCCTAGGTCGTGAATTGTAGTAAAAGAGAGGTCGATTCTACAAGGAGGTGTGAACTAATATAATCCTAAGTTCTCTAAGGCTTAGAAAAATTAATAAAATGAAAATAAAAATAGAACAGAAAAGTAAACATGAAAATATGATTGTCAAAAAATTAACTTGTAAAAGTAACACACAATGAATTTGAAGTTGAGCAATACCAAAGTCACAATTGAAAATCAACCAAGAGAATTAACCACTTATGAAGGAAGGGATTTATCTTATCATTAATGCTAATTTAATCACTTATATGTTAATATGATGTCGGTTCTAGACTATCAACGGGTGGATTACTCTCTCTCGAGTTATAATCACTAAATCCTAATTAATAATCCCTAATTAAGTCGAGTAACTAAAAATGTAATCTCTCAATTAACGATCAGCTTATAACCTAATTAGTTCTTAGGTGTTCTAGTAAACAACTGGGTCCTCACATAAGATCTCTCTCTGTATCAATTATCAATTTGATTAATCATATGGTCTATTGAGTGGCTTAACTCTCATTAATCCAACCAAATCATTTTTATTCAGTTCACCCTCTTAGTTTATTATCGAACTATGCAAGCACCACAATTAATCATAACACCCGATCAATCAACACAAAAGATAACTAGATTAATGTTGAATCAATTAAAAATCCATAAAGAAAAGTTAACATCATCAATAATCCAAAACTCATATTCAACTTAATATTCGAAGTGAAAGAATACAAAGATGAAAAGAAATGATCATTTGTAAGGGATCAAACAACTCAAGAAACGCAATAGTTGCGAAGACCCGCTTCCTCTGTCTTCCTCTTCCTCTTCTCTCTTCTTCCTCCTCTCTCTTGGAGCCTTCCAAATGTGGCAGATGGAGAGCTCCTTTAGGGTTTCATTTATTTCCTATTTATAGTATTCTTGTTTTGAGTAACCCTAGGGCTTTTCCTAAGTCCCAAAGTTCCAAAAAACCCTTTGAAAACTTAAGTTTGAAAGGTCATTCATATCTGTCTATGCATAGGCCATGATCATAGCCTATAGTGCCATGATCATGGCACATTGTTTCGCCTTCTGTCACGATCGTAGCTGATCTCTCCTAGTTCTATCACAATCGTGGCTTATTGGTCACGATCGTGGGCTGGGTTTGGCTTAAGGCTTTCTCCATATTGTCTCTATTCCTCAATATTTTCGCTAAAACATTAGCAACACATCAAAGCACCTCAAACATATAAAATTAAAGCTCAATAGGGTGCTCTAACCCACAAAACACTCAAAACACAAATATTTAACTAAATAAAAAAAATTCTAGCCTAAACATATAGTAAACATTCAATATAACAACTAAACACATACTAAACTACCTGCTAAAATATTATACAATCTACAACTAATAGCCACCTGCCATATAATGCCTCAAATGGTGTCGTACCGATGCTAAAGTGATAACTACTATTATATGTAAACTCCACCAAAGGTAGATATCTATCCCAATCACCCTTAAAGTTCAACATATAAGCTCTCATCATATCCTCCAATGTCTGAATTAGATGCTTCGACTGTCTGAATGAGGGTGAAATGTAATACTCAAATTCAACTTAGTCCCCAAAGCTATCTGTAAACTCATCCATAATCAAAAAGCAAACTATAAATCTTGATATGATACAATAGACACTAGAATCCTGTGTAACCTTGCAATCTCATCAACATTCAACTTAGAAAGCTTGTCTAAGGAGTTTGTCTATTGTATAGGTAAGAAATGAGCTTATTTAGTCAACTTATCCATAATCACCCTAATTGAATTATATTTACATCTGGTCCTTAATAACGCTACCACCAAATCCATCTAAAATTTTTCCCACTTCCAAGACAGAGTGGCAAAAGTTCTTAATTTTCCTACTGGTGCATAATGCTCTAACTTAACCTACTGACAAGTAAAACACCTCGACATAAATTCTGCTACATCTTTCTTTATTTTGGGGCACTAGTAATAAGGTCTCAAGTTTTGATACATTTTTGTAGTACTAGGAGGCATAATATATGGTGCACTATAGGCTTCCTTCAAAATCTCCTTTTGTAATCCATCTACATCCGACACACAAACTTGCCTCCCAATCAGCAATGCTTTGTCTGCTCTTACTGAAAAGTTTGTCTCCTTAATCTGCTGTACTCTCTCTCTCATTCGCATCAAATAAGAATCCTAAGCTTATGCCTCTCTGATCCTGTCTCCCAAATTTGGTTGTAATGTAGCCAATAAATCACTCAAATAATCAATATTAAATTTAACATCTAGTGCCCTCAACTCCACTAATGGCGTCATACTGTGTTCACTCAAACTAGCCATTATGCTTGAGCTTTTCCTACTCAAAGCATCTGCAACTACATTATCCTTTCCCAGATGGTAATTAATAGTACAATCGTAATCCTTCAACAACTTGATCCATCTTCTCTGCCTTAAGTTTAACTCCCTTTGAGTTAAGATATACTTAAGGCTCTTATGATCTATAAAAATTAGAAATGTCTCGCCATACAAATAATGTCTTTAAATCCTAAGAGCATATATAATTGCCGCTAACTCTTGATCATGAGTAAGATAATTTGACTCATATGATCTTAACTTATGAGAGGCATAAGCTATGACCTTCCATGCTACATCAATACACACCCCAAACCTATCCTTAAAACATTAGTATATACCTCAAAACTTCCACCACTCGATGGTAGCACAAAAATTAGGCCAGAAGTCAAATTCCACTTAAGCTCCTCAAAACTCTCCTAACACTAATTTGCCCACTCAAACTGAACTCCTTTCTTTAACAACTTGGTTAACGGACTAGTTGTTATCGAAAATCCTTTTATAAATCTTTGATAATACCTAACAAGTCCTAGAAAACTCCTTATCTCTGATATATTTCTAGGGGCTCCAACTCCATAATTACCTTTACTTTAGTAAGATCAGGCAATTGCTCCTTCTCGAGACACCACATATCTAAGGAAAATTATCTGTTCTATCCAAAACTTGCACTTATTCAACTTCACGTATAGTTAGTTATCTCTCCTTCAAAATCTGTAACATAATCCTCAAATATCATTCATGCTCCTCTTTACTCCTTAAATACATCGATATATCATTAGTTTTTTTTACTCAATACATCCTTAAAAACATAAACCCGCTTTGATACCACCCAATGTGATGCTCCCAAAAATTCTTAAGCCATAATTAACCAAATCATTCCCAAAGCATAATATTAATCACTAAAATCATCATTAGCTCTAAAAGAAAGATGTTCATTAGATACAAAATTATTCTACAAATCATAACTACCTAAGCTATCACATTCAGAAATATACACAATCAAATAACTTTACTCAATTAATCCATTGGGCCCACCTAAACTCCACGTTATCAGTCTTGTACTATAGGGTTATCAGCAATCACTCAATCTTTTAAAAAAATAGAGGCAAAGGGGTGAGCGGCCTATTCAGTAAGGATAATCTATTGTACCCTTAAAATCAAATAATTGAATAAATAATTATAAAACTTAGTACACTGATTAAAACATACATATAATAAAAACATACATAACATTACTCAGTCTAATCCAAATAATTAACAAACTTCTCAAAAATTTTACCAAACAATGATTATCATAAATATTAATTTATAACTACCAAATATGTTTTATTCCATCATTAACTGAATTATTTGGGCCCTGCTTAACCTAGTAGGCTTACATTCAATGATCTACTGGCTCATTTCATCTCATCAGAATCTGTTACAAATGGAAATGTAATTAAATGTATAAATATCAGCGCAAGGTACCTTAATTTTTTAATCTCTCTTGGTACTTGGTATTACTCCAGTACCTAGCTATTGACACAGGATATCCCTAAGACTCAGGATATCCCGGTACCACTTTGACACCTATCCATCGACATAGGACATACCCGAGACTTAGGATGCCTCGATATCAGCTCCATGGACAAATACCTAGCTACCACTTGCTCATCTTTAAACAATCTATCAATTTATGAATATCGAATGTAGCTTATCCTAGGCAACCCATCGATTCTCAATTTTCACCAATTATTCACAACATATTATCAACCAATCTCTATTTAATAACACATTTTCGTCAAATTAACAGTATATATACCTCAATATACATAACAAAATATAAGGGCAAAACACCCTTTAATTCATGTATGAAACCATTAATAACTAATTCAAATATATTTTATTAATACTTTATTTTAAGAGTAAAGTCCAAGGTTATCCTTACTTCAATTTAAGACTCAACTAAATTATAGTCTAATTTATTCCTTAATCAGACCTTTGAAACCTAAAAAAATTACAAAATTTAGTAGACTAATTTAAGGAAATTTTCAATCCTAATTACACTTAATAGTCTAACATGATTCTCTTTTCTAATTTACTCTTAATTATAAAAATAATATCCTTACTAACCTAACCACCATAATTACTAAAATACCCTTATCCAATTAAAAGTCCTATTTTACCCTCATCCATTTCAAGTAATACCAAAATCTTCCATATTTACCCTTCACTCTTTGCATTTCCTATTTTGCCCCTACATGCAACTTAAATCTTCAAAAAACGTTATCTTCTTCACCCTCTCCTCTTCTCCTATTTCCTCTTCTTTTATCTTTTTCTGGCCACATTTTCTTCATTTTTATCCCTTCATACAACTTCAGTTATTATCCCAAACAACCACAACATATAAACCAACAATAAACTAGTGTAGGATAATCAAAAATCACAAAAAGTCACAAAATAGTAGCTGGAAATTTGCCTAAGTGTTAAGGGATTTTAGGATTGTTAACCTCCATATAAAAGAAATGTCACATACAAGAGAAGGAGGTGTTTTTCGACACACTTACTAGCTGAGAAATGAAGAGAAAGATGAAGAAAGAAGGTGATTGACGTTGGTTGTCTTAATTTTTATTTTCAAATGATGTCTTTTATACATATTATTAGTTGAGGGTTGGGTTGGGTTTGGCTATTTTATATGTTTGTGGGCTTTACAATTATCATCTTATTAGATTGGGATTGCAGGTTATTTGGTTGAGAATGAGTTCCTGAAGTATGCCTGAGCTTCATAATTAGATGTTTATCCTCCAAAAATTATCAGAACGGAAATTAGGAACTAATCTTACTAGGTATATAGTTGTTCTTCCCAGTTATGTGATCTTCTAGTGTTGTCATTCATCATCCAAATTACCCAACTTGTAGCTAAATCATTGCTACTCTGAAGATGAATTTTATGAATTACAAGTTGTTCTTTTTATTATCAAACCTTTTTAATATTTTAAGGAGTTGTTGCTTCAATGATAACTTACTTTTTAAAAAAATTCTTTAATTTTTTTGTTCTATATTGTATATAACACATTATCAAATATTATTTTATAGATGAGAAAATCTTCTTTGCATCTTATATTGCTTTAATTGATGTAATCAATAGTGTTAGGCCAATCTAGTATTAGACTAGAAAGATTGTAGAGTTATTGAGAGTTTTATCACATATAAGAAAAGAAAATTTGTAATGAAAAACTAGTAATTAATTGATTAAGGCTCTTATTTATAGAGGATGCAACAATTAGATAATATCCTTATGATAGCAAGCTGTAAGATGAAGAAGACTCCTAAGAGGACTTAATTTTACTACTCCGATTTGACTTGGTAGACTTTTAGAGCTTTGATTTTTTTGCAGCTACTTACAAGATATGTTAACAAAATTTACCAGTGAATGCCTAAACCATTGAATTGAATCATATTTATTAGAGTTAGGATTGTACTTTTAAATGAGTTAGGATTGCTCTTTCAAACAATCTCCATTAATCTAGACCATATCCTCCCATTATATCCCCGATGGTAGTCTTCTAAGATCTCTCTAACTATTGTAATTAGATTCTTGAAGGTTGAGAACCTATTAATTACGTAAAGTAGCCTAAGGTTTCTCCAGTTATCACACCAAAATCTTATGGTAAAGCCATCACCAAGTTTATGCTTAAATTCCAATCTAACTTGCTCTTATAGGTTAAAAATATGAAGTATAGTCCATGATGCATTAGTTTTTGTTATGATAATCTAGAATTTCTTTTCCTTTATCTTGAGCATAAATCCACTTCACTTATATGGTTTCTTCATCTTTCAAGCTTATGTATATTTTCTTAATATTAAGACCTTATTAGTAAGATTCATAGTGATAATTCCCATACCCTTTAATTTTCCTCTTTGTGAATACGCACATCACTTTATTTCACTTTGCAACAATTTTTCTTATGATATCTCTTGTCGATAAGAAGCACCTTAATATCTTCTCTATTATTTTGACCAAGATTTTTGGAACACTAGATGTAAAGACTAGTAGACATGCATGTTGTTAAGCACTGAATTAATAAGTTGGATTCTACTTGTGAAGGAAGAGCTTTTATTGTACGAGCTATTAATTTTTCTTTATATCCTTCCAATTAAAGGTAAAAATTCTCTATCAATTGGCCTTTTATATGATATAGGAGTGAAAAAATATGTGAATGATATTTTCAAGGTCTTGAGCCATGTATAGTTAGAGAGCCAACTAAAAAGATGGTTAGCTCCTGATGAAACAAATAGTTGACCTTTATCCTTTTTTAATTAAAAATCCAGACAATTCTTTAAAGATACTTATAGCTTTCATCAACAAATGACAAACTATAAATTCTCTATTTCTTACATTTGTTGCGATATTTAAACCTCCTTTCCTGGCTTAAAATATGACCAATCATTTAGTCAAAACTTCAATACTTGGTGCAAATAAATATAGAGATATCAAATCATGTTACCTTAATCCTTTTGCATATTTAATGAGTTTTCTTGGCTTACCATTCAGTAAGATGCTATAGGGTACTAAAATGATGTGTTGCTTCATCCAATTTATGAATTTTGACTAAAAAAACCAAAAGATCTAAAGGAATTTTATATGAAGTTGTAGTCGATGAAGTTAAAGGTTTTGTGAAAATCAATGTTGATTGTTTAGCTCTTCATGGACTGTTTCTTCTTATAACTCTTAAAAAGCTATTGGGCCAACAAAATTTTATCTTTAATTTTCCTGCCTTTAATAAAGGATTCCTATGAAGGATTGATAAGATATTCTAAAACTTCCTTGAGTTTAGAAGTTAGGAGCTTTGCAATAATTTTGTTAATAATATTATAACTTGAGATAATTTTGAATTCCAACAAAGAATTTGGATTAGAATTATTTGTGATAGGACTTATAAAAGTATTGTTGAATTCCTTTAACATCTTATTTTTATTGAAGAACTCCAAAACAATTTATAATACTAAGTGTTTAGTATGAATCCAAGTCTTTTGAAATAAATAAACATTAAGACCATTGGATGTAGGGGCTTTATTTGGTTAAAGATGAAGGGCTTAAGCAAGACTTATGCTTCAGTGTCTATGATTTGCTATAAGATAAAATATTTAAGTGTTTACACAAGTGTTTACACAGAAGAGAAATTGTTAGAGTTGGTATCAAGAGTATTTATAAATAATCATTTTCTTTAAGAAGGATTTTAGTTTGAGAATGATCCAGATGTCTATTACCTTTTTGTAGATAAGTTATTTTATTAATATCTTTTTCTTGAGAGAACTAATTTATAGAAGAGAGACAACTAATTCATCTCCATTTGTTATCTACTTAATTATTGTTCTTATTCTTATTCTTATTCTTATTTTGCTTTATTCATAAGTTCTTGATAAAGAGTATATTAAAATTGGGTTAACTTTGCTTTTACTTTTAAACGCCTATTGAGTGTTGTTATAATACTTAAGGTTGAGTTTTTTAAGCTCGTCTTTGATCATTTGTAGTTTCCTCATATAAATGCAAGATTTACATGACTGAAATTCATGATTTAAGACTTCTATGTTAGCTTCATCAAACCCTTCATCTTCTACTAAGAAGTTATTAAATAAGTTTTTTCCTTAAGAAGTACCTCCCATTTTGCTTATTGATCCTATTAAAGAGTTGCCCTTCCATCTTGAGATCAATGACCTCTTTTAATGGATGAATAATGATGTTAAAGCCCCTAAGTTTTAGTTAAGAAGACTTCATTGATAACTTGCATTTTGTCATGTTAAGTCTTTATGTCTTATGTTCTTTTGGTAGGATTTTGTGACGTTTTGCTGGTGTTTCTATGGTAATTAGTGTCTTTGTGTGTTCTAGATGATGAAATACCATAGTGATACAATTTAGAGTGGAATTGGCTAATCTGGAACTGAAGAGGATTTCAACATGACCATGTTGAAAGTAACACAGTGCTGTGCTGGCAGATTACCACCTACGAATTTACCTTGAGATTTGGGCCTCAATAACAGCCCTTTTTGTTGACTAAGTCAAGTTATGGCATGAAGCTTTATTTTGACATATAAATTACATGGGCCCCATTTTATTCATTAAAGAGGAAACCATTATGAAGGAGGCCCACATCATTTAATGAAGGGAACAAAAACCTAAGAGGGGGACAAGGTGTTGACGGCAACTTTTGGAGAGAATAGTGGACGATAGTGGGGAGTAGCTTGGAGCAGAGATTATATATTTTTAATTACAACCAAGAGTGGGGTTGGCGGAGGTAGAGTTTGAAAGCTTAGAGGGATTATATTTTATCACTATTAAAAGGGAGAGGACGGCAGAGAATAAAAAGCACAGGGGGAGGAAGACATTACTATCATCAAAAGTCAAGGATTGCGGTGGCAACAAGGGGAGAACATGAATTGCATTGTCTGAAGGAAAGTGAGAAGAGTAAACGGAGGAGAAACAAGGAGAAAGTGTTTTAGGTGATTGTGACCTTTATTGGTCACATCATCAAATAGTGAGAAGGGAATAGTAGACACTAGAAATAAAACGAAGTAACAGTAGAGAGGATTGAAGAGTAGGGCGCAGGCGATAGTGAGAGGAGCAGCTTCAGCACAGTGCGCGGTGGACAGATGATAAACTCAAGGTTTATTCGTCAAATCGATGAACAGTGCAAAGCTTTGGGCAGTGTTGGGCAGAGTGGGCATCACTTGAAAAGAACGTGAATTAGGATTTCAGTGAAGGTTTAATTTCAATTTTAATTTGTTAATTTCAGCTTTAGTTAGAGATTAGTATTATGTGTGGTTAATTTTTAAATCTAGACAAGGTAATTTACATTTGATGCATGTAGTTTGTGAGACTCCGTTGGTTTAATTGTTTTCGTTTATTTCTTATGTTTATTTAATCTCTACGCTTGAGCGATTTATTATTGTTGAATTTGTTGATTAATGAGGCCTGTTAATTGATTGACTTGATGATAAATTGCCGAATAGATTAGTTAATCTGTGATTGCTGTCTATCGAGTGGCGAATTAATTTCAATTAATAAATTAATGAGATTAAATAATTTAGTCTAAATAGATTGCGACTTTTCCGATTCTGTTGGCTAAAACGAGGGTCCATTAGAGCCTACCGCTGCCATAGATTATATTATGTGGAGCTTTACTCAGGAATAGTCTAATTGATTAGGGTAATAATCTGCGGAGCTTTACTCGGGGTTATCGAATAATTACGAATGGATTGGTAGATTTGTGCTGTTCAC
>JANZLF010000007.1:197879-209721 GCA_026546835.1 Erythroxylum foetidum | reverse complement strand
ATATTTGTACAGATCATAAAGTTTGAGGAAACTACTGAGTTGAGAAAAATTGAATACGAGACTGAGACAATGGATATAAGTACTGAAATATTTTGATTGTACAAATGAGTATTTTCCAGTAAAGTTAGTGTTGTATCTGTTACATTAAGTTGAAATCCCAATAGTTGGGAAGCATGAATTCAGTATTTTAGGTTATCATATCTAGTGCAAAAAGAAGCATAGAATGTGGAGTTGAATTTTGGGCAAATCAAGTGCTATTTGCTATGAAATTGAAGATCAGTTTCACATGAAAGGATAAACCAAACCCAAATTGAGGATTCAGAGATTGTGAATCTTATTGAGAGATTGAGAATAGATCTGAATTTTGAGTTCGAATAGGAAGAATGATACATAGTGATTAAAATAAGAAGTATGTGTAATCGATAAAGATGATAGAGCAAAAAGATTGTTGGAAAAGTACAAATGTTAACTTAAGCTACTCATCCTAGTGGGAATACACTGAGATAGAGTTTGATGGCTAAGGAGGTAGAAGTTAATGACCACACTTGTGAGTTGCCAATAGTCTTGACTGTTGGAGATACGCTTAAAGCTTACATTTTGGGAGTTCATAGGAATATGAGATCAATGTATAGCTTTGATTGACTTCAAGCGTCACAATCATTATCATAGTGATTTCATTAGAATACTGTGTGAGGATTTTGGTGGATCAATACTAAAGGTATGGAATACAGTGATATGGACATAAGACTTAAGTATATTAACACTACAGTGATGTGAATTATTAAGTGAAAGATAAATTGTCTCTGAAAGTATCACCTTGCCAAGGTGTGCTAAGGTTAGGAAAAAGGATTAGCTACATCTGATATGAATTGATCAGTACGAAATTATTATGAGTTTGTGATGCTGATGAAAGATGTCTTAGATTCGTAATGTGAAAATTGTGAGTAATATGAAACATGATGAGGAACTAGTTAAGAAAGTGAATGACCAAGTAAAGGATTGAAAGACTGAGTGAGTTTAGTGACTATGGCCATTTGGAAGGAATTATTCAAGTAAAGGAGTTATTAAGGAGACTGAGGAAAACATAAGACCGCATTACCTCGACTTGTTTGATCACTCAGGTAAGAATTTCAAGCACGAAATTCTTTAAGGGGGGAGAGTTGTTGGACCCCGAATTTTTCTTTAAAGATTAGAAGTAGTAAATGAGAAGTGTGAATAAATTCATGTTTTTCTTTGGTGCTTTTGGTAGATGAGAGATTATGAAATGGCTAGAATTAGGGTGAAAGTGAAGTTGAATTTGTGTAGTAAGTTGATGAAAAATATGTATATAAGTGTATGTTTTGTTATTGGTGTTCATGATTAATAATAGACTATAATTTCTTTATGGATGATATTGAATTGAGACGAGGTTGTAATATGGCTTAGAATGCCATTAAAGATTTGTAAAACCTTATTCCTTTTCTATTAATGAAATATGAATGATGTATGGATGATGTGGATTGAAATTAGATACACGATAAGAAGTTGTCAAATTGAATTGATGATTTTGGAACATGAATTCTTGATACACATATATATAGATAGATGTATGTACCTAAGTGAGATTCGTGGAAAGGAAAAATAGAAATTATGATTGATTAGATGTATTTGGATGTGATGAGACAAATGAGTTAAGACTCTAGAGTTTCATGAAGTCAAATTGGTAACTAAATGGTTGTGTTCAGGACATCCCAAGGTTTCGTAGTGCAAAATTACAAGGCTTCCATAGGGGTAAAAATTGTGTTATGACTTAAGGAAAAAATCTGGATTGATCTAGGCTAAATTAGACCAAGTGGTCTTCTAAAAGATTGTAGGTCTTTCTTTTAGCTTTCCATTGGTAGGGAGTATGAAATTTTTAGACCTCTGGATTGAAAGTTATGGTCCTTAGAAAGGGTAATGCTTAGGAGTGTAAAGATGTATCGTCTATAAAGACATATCGTTTGTAATGATGTCATATCGTCTGTGATGACGTCATTTCGTCTTAAGCATTGCATCGTCTTAAGTTGACTTTGCATCGTCTTAAGTTGACTCTACTTTGTCTTAAGAGTTGCATCATCTTAAGAGTTTCATCGTCTTAAGTTGACTTTGCATTGTCTTAAGTTGACTCCGCTTCGTCTGCTTTGCTTCGTCTGCATTGCTTCATCTGCTTTGCTTCGTCTGATTTATTTCGTATGCTTTGCTTCTTCTGCTTTTTGTTTCGTCTGCTTTGCTTCGTCTGCTTTTCGATTCGTCGGCTTTGATTCGTCTGCTATTGGCTTCATCAGCATCACTTCGTTTGCTCTTGGCTTCATTTGCTTGTTTAGTCTGCTTTGTTTCATTGGCCTTGCTTTGTCTACTTTTCGATTCGTCTGCTTTGATTCGTCTACTCTTGGCTTCGTATGCATTACTTCATCTGCTCTTGGCTTTGTCTGCTTTGTTCTGTCTGCATCACTTCGTCTGCTCTTGGCTTTGTTTGCTTTGCTTCGTTTGCTTTGTTTCGTCTGTTTTGCTTCATTTGCTTTTCAATTCATCTGCTTATTGCTTCGTCTACTTTTTGATTCATCTGCTTTGATTTGTCAGCTCTTGGCTTCATCTGCTTTGTTTCGTCTGTTTTGCTTCATCTGCTTTGCTTCATTTGTTTTTCGATTCGTTTGCTTATTGCTTCATCTGCTTTTCGATTCGTCTGCTTTGTTTCGCCTACGTTTCGATTTTAGCTCCGTCTGCCATTCTGCTTCGTCTGCTTTTTATTTCGTCTGTCTTATTGTTTCGTCTGCTTTCTATTTGGCCTGCCTTATGGCTATCGTCGACTCTATTTTTGACCCTTCAAACGATAGAATCTATTTTCAAGGTCCTCATGTAAGTTGTAGATCTTGAAGCTCCCTTTCGAACCATCTAAAGAATACCCTAATCCGATATCTGTAGGGAAAGTTATGACAATTTTTCCAATTCGTCTGTTTTTCAATTCGTTTGATCCTATCATCTGGTTGACCCTTTAGATGATATAATTTGTTTTCAAGTCCGACACAAAAGTTGTAGATCACAGAGTCCTCTTTGAAACCGTCTTAAGACCACCTTAATCCGACATCTGTAGAGAGGGTTATGCCATTTTGTCCCAAGACATGTTCAATATGATTTAAGGCAAAATCATGTTTGATTCTTTAGGCCAAAACTTTGTTATCCGACCTCCAAATGAAATAATTCTTGAACCAATAATTTCTTAACACTTTATGTCCCTCTATAGAATTTGATAACTTTTAGTATTGATTCGAAAAAGATAGATTGAATCAAAGTAAGGGTATCGGTTGGAAGAGTATGAATGAGAGGAATTTAAGTATAGTGTACTGTTTCAATATAAGAACAGTCCAAAAAAGTTTGGAGCAATACTTTTAGAGTTTTGAATTAGATAGATTGATTTTGGTGTCCTTAGAAACTTAAGACAATGGAGAACATTCTTCTAGAAGAAAGAGTTATGTTAGAATGTTCAAGGATATTATTGGCAAGATACTTAAGCATAAAAAGATATAAGGTATAAAGGGAAGTGCAAATGGGGCATTTCCCCATCATTAAGGATATAATTGGAAGAAGTGTTGTCTGGCATTTTAAATAGAGAAGGAGAAAACGTGATTTGGGGCATTCTAAATGAAGCTAGATGTGTGGATGAGAAAAGAGAGAGAGAGAGAGAAGCACGAAAAAGAAGAGAAAACAAGCTAGGGTTTCAATTGTGATAGCCTTCAAGAGAGATTTTGAGGTTATTCAAGAAGGAAAAAAAGGTAGAGGAAAAGAAGAGCTTCCTTTTGAGCTAAAAATTCCTTCATTTTGTGAAGAATCACGGGAACCAAGCGAATCCTATCCAAGAGCAAGGGGAAAGGCAAGCTTGACTTGGTTTTCACAAGCTAATTAGGTGGGTAATGTATGTATAGTTATTGCGTATTTGTTGAATCTCTAATACTTTAAGGTAAAAGCAATTAATATTTTACTATAGTAATGAGCTTAATGATTGGAAATACTTCTTTAAGAAATCTAAATTTTTAAAAGTTACCCTCTTTAAACTTAGTTTCTAGTGGTTTAATTAAAAGGGGTTTTTATAATATATAAGTAATCATGTAATATTTGTTGCTTTTTAAGGATATTGAGCCCTTTAACATTCTAGGAGAGGATTTTTCCTGTTTTTATTTTTTGATTTTCTCCTAGAAGCCACCTTAAACTTAATACCTGAACCGCTTATTTCTTGTTGATTATTTGAAGAGCTAGTAGGATTACTCATATGCTTAATGGAAGGAGTTGGATCTCTAGTTTGCTCAGTTGAGGATGGTTGAGAATTATCTTGCTTGTTCCTAATTCATAATCTGAGAAACATTTATTATAATGATTTTGGGCTCTACTTATGAATCTTGTAATTGAATTATAGCTTCATTTTTCATTATTATAACCATTGTTTCAACTTTTTGCTTCGTGAGATAAATATGGTCTCAATTGATAAGAGACTGTTACAAAATCTTAAAATAATTTAATATTATTTAAGCCTTATTGATGGTATTAGTTCTAGTAAGCCATGGCGCATTTCAACTACTACATAAATCCTTGCATAATTCAAATGTTTAATCTAAAAATGGCTTTATCCATGTGAATTAGTTTTCTAATATAGTTTGTTAAATAACTGAAATCATTTTACAATCTAATATATTAATTCATAAAAATACCTATTTTTGCTTCAATTTTTCCAGTTTAACACATGGTTCCATTTCTAAAGAAAGAAAGGCTTGTTATAATAATGCCAAAGGCCAACTTACAATATTCTTTGGACATAAAAATCAAAGTTAATTTTGGAAAGGAAGAGATTATTCTTATTGACAGAACTTCCTTCAAACCCAACTAGAGAAAACTAGTCTTTTATCCCAAAAAAAAATTAACTAGAGTTAATTCCCATTTAGAAACTCCTTTTATAAGGACTTTTATCAGAGGAGCTATTTTAGTGATTCCTTCTAAAAGATTAAATGGAAAATATGAAGTTTATCAAAGGAAGATAGGTCACTTAACACCTGACATTAGGAGGGCTTTAAATGTGATAAAGTCCTTAAGTTAAAAAGGACATGGATTATAATTTATGAGATTAGGAGAAGTAGGTAAGGTTGATATGGTTCTAGAAGGGGTAAGGGTTGAAGAGCTAAGGTTACTAGGTGAAAGCGGAGCTAGAGGAGGGGCTAAGATAATAGGAGGGAAGCTTTGTGGGTCCAAGTTGATAGTTAGGTTAGCTAAGGACAACTTGAGGCATTTTGCTTAAAAAAAGTAAATAGTCAATAAAGTAAAAGAAAAGTTTAAAAAACTATTTTTAAAAGAAAAAGAGGAAAAAAAGGTGGGAGAAAAGGAAACCTTAGTCTAGATGATGAAACCTGGAAACAAAGAGAACTAGATAAGAAAATAGGCTTAATTAACAGGTGATGAAACTAAGAAAACTTGAAAGGAACAACAAATTGGAGGAAGTAAAAAAGGGAAAAGGTTATAAAAGCAGTAAGGAGAATCTAACAACTTGAAAAGGAATTCAACGACAAAGAGAACTAGTTAAAAGAGGCTTAATATTAATAACATATGAAACTAGGAACACTTGAAAGGAACAACAAATTGAAGGAAGTAAAAAGGGAAAAGTTAGAAGCAATAAGGAGAACCTAATAACCTGAATATTAGAGCAAAGTAAAATCTTCTCACACTAGTTATTTGATACAATTTTTTTAGTTTTATTTTTACACTTTTAATACTAATTTAGATAAATATTTATAATTTTTAAATATATATGAAAACTTTAACACTTTATTGATTAAATTTTGAAAATTGTTAACACTCCCCATTATTTAATTATTAATTTTAAATAACTACTTAAGCTAGTCTAAGTTAACAAAGGCCAAAAAATTATAATTGGACTCAACTAACTAACAAGACAATTTCTGTCACCAATTATGCCATAAAAGAATAAAGAATCATTAAATAAAAGAAAAAAATCCCTAAACAATATTGTTTTGTATTAAACAAAAATATACCCTTCGATTAATATAAAACAACATCATGTAAGTGGTTCGTTTCCTTTTTGCATTGTTATCCTATTTTATGCAGTAACTGTTAAATAAGCAAACTGCCAACCGTTAGAAAAATTTAACAATTAGTAATCCAAAGAACTCTTTGAAATCATCAATTAGATACAAAGGAATATATTATAGAATTTAAATTTTGTGAGGCAAAGCAAAAAGTTTAAATCCTGCCTGCTCATTATATTTAACCCAATTAACAATTCATAAAAAGAATATATATTTATTAAATTCTCATATAAATACATTATAAAAATAATAAATGACACCAAATTTATTCAAACACATGTTTTTATTACTAAATTAGTTATACAAAATTTTTAATTAAAATTGATTATTTTATTAAACAATCAATCGTCATACTGTTCTCCAAACCCTCTTTGAAACTATTAACTATAGATTATCAACAAGCTCTGTTAACCTCAGTCTTTTATTAGGTTGTATATAATTAAAACAAGCTCTTTAATTAGGTCTAGATATCAAGTAACTTATAACAAGCTCTCTAAGTGTGACAATCGTATTATATAATAGGAAAAAATGTTAATCTAAGCACCGATCACATAAGCTCCGATCATTTCATCTTTGCTATGATATCCCTAATGATGCAAAGCCATTAGTTTATCACGAGTGAATTAGATTTACAATGATTACATATTGCAATTTAGATTTTGGAAATGAGTTCATACATAAATGATCCATTTGAAGTGTTCAAATCATTTATACATACAGTTAAGTACATGAGCATTTAGGTAACCATGTGTCTCCCTTTTCTCCAAATTTTTGAATTTACATGATCTTACTGAGTTACATGGCCACTTACATGATTGTGTAGCTCACTTACATGGTCGTGTAAGTCTACATACGGTTGTCTAGGTTGCAAGAGAGGCTGAAACTGCATCTTCGTACTCCTACACGCTTCCAGTGAGTTATAGAGTCATACATGATTGAGTAAGTTACAATAACTTCATTTCTTTTATTCTTTTCCCATATTCACCCTAATTCATCTCCTTCTTGTTCCACAAAAGCAAATAATATTTAACATTAATAGGAAGAACCCTAGGATATATTTTAGCTCATTTTGGTTCTTGTTTCTCTAACTTGTACCTAAAATAAAAATATAAACCAAAATAAGTATCTTAAGCACAACATAACATTATTCCCTAAGTGTCAGGGAATAAATATAGAGTTAATCAAGCACTTATCATTAACTATAGCTCTATTCTTAGCTTTAGCAAATGAAGGTGGAGGATTTCAATTGTATTGTCATGCTTTGAGATTTGGTCTAAGTTATATGTTGATCCAAAATGGTAGGGTGATTGTTTATGTTTCTAAGCAATTGGAAAAAAATCAACAAAATTACCCTACTCATGATTAGAGATGGCACCAGTGACCTTTGCCTTAAATACTTGGAGACATTATCTATATAATGAGATGTCTGAAATTTACATAGATCACAAAAGTTTAAAATATATATTTCAGTAAAACGACTTAAATTTGAGGCAAAGAAGATAGATGGAACTACTAAAAGATTATGGCTACACGATTTAGTATCATATGGGGAAGGCATATTGTATCAAATGCACTGAGTAGGAAGTCCTTGGGTAGTTTGGCATATACTGTAGCTGAAAAGAGAGCTTTAACCAAGGAGATACATGATTTGATAAATCAAGGCACTCAGTTTCAAATTTCATATTTAAGAGTACTATTAGTAAGCATCCAAGTGTGGTCAGTATTATTAGATGAGATCTAGGTTGCCCAAGGCTAAGACCCTAAGATTCAAAAGCTTATGTATAAAGTTCTAGAAGGATGTCACATAGATTTTAAGATCGATAGGATCGATGTGTTGTAGGTAGGTAAGAGGAAATTAGAGGCCCTATAACTAATTAAGATCACATTAAAGAGCATTTCATTGATCAAGTAGAGACTAGAGATATCGTTTAATAGGAAAAACAGTGAGGTGAAATTTTAAGTTAGGGATTTCGTATTTCTATAAATAACTCTGATGGAGGGTGTGATGAGGTTTGGAAAGAAAGGGGAACTTTCTCTAAAATATATTATACTTTATGAGATAACAGAGAGTTGGAAATGTGACATTTGATTGGTGTTATCTCTGGATATCTCACAAGTCCACTCAATATTTCACATTTATATGGTTCACTAGTATGTTTTTTATCCTTCTCATGTACTTCAGCTGTAGAGTTTGGAGGTGAACAAGAACTTGACATACAAAGAGGAGCCAATAGCCATTTTAGATTATCAAATGAACTAATCAAAGTAAATTTCCATGGTTAAGGTGATTTGGTGAAAAAGTAATGTCTAGGAGATATTACGAGATAGTGCGAGAGATGCTAGAGTTATATCCATCCCTAATAGAACATTGATGTAAAATTTGAGGAAATTTTTTAGTAAGGAGGACAGATTGTAATACCCTCCCTTATATGGGAAGAGGATGGTTTTGTCTAGTAACCTTTAGGGGTGAAAATGAAAAATGGAAATGATGGGGGTGGAAAAAATTATTATATATATAACCATCCTCTTCATCTATTCTTCATTGTCATCGACTCTAGATGGCCAACTATATATACCAATCAACTTATCTCTTTGAGCCCTTTAGATGAAATCATTACAAAAATTGAGAAGAACATTAAAATCTTTGATCCGTTACCTCCGGTGAGTATTATAGACTACTACCACCACTACTGGACTCCTCTCAACGTCAAGAGAAAAGTCCCTATGGTCTTATTGTTAGTCACCATCTATATCACTATCAATTAACCAAAATAGAGATACATTAGGAGGGAGAGCCACATCACAAGGTTTAGACGGACATGTACATTAATCAAGTAAGTTCATATCTATATCTACTGATATTGAATCTACACTAGCTATTAAATATAGTTCTACACTGATATGAATGATGATGTGTTAAGCCACGATAGATGCCCTATCCTTAGGTATATATATATATATAGTACCTATAAGTATATACATATACATATGTAATTTGTATAATTGTTATCCTGATGCCTACGCAAATATTATTACGATATAGAAGTATATACATACAAGTTTGGGTGCTTACAACATACTGTATACATTATGAAAGTCCTCATGTGATCGAGTGCATGTTTTGTGAAATTACATTATTGATATTTAGATTGTGTGTTAATGTGTTTGATTGTGATTATGGAAAAGGAAAAATCTATAGGATGTGTCACCTGATGGATATAAATTGGGACCAAATATGCACTAGTTTAATCATGAGAGATGATTGTGATATGATATTGAGATATGATACAAATCAATCCTGGTTAATGCTTAGCTCCCAGTTAAGTCCTTATTTGATATTTAGATTATTGATGTTATTGTGACTTTGGAAATATTGAGTGATAGTTGATCTATTGGTGATGTTTGACTTGCCCAGCCTCTTTATACTAAAAGCATTATGGCTATATGAGTATAGGTGTATAGTTGGACAATTAGTGATGCTTAGTTCCCTATAGTCATTCGAGGTCTAGTATTATGATGATTTATCTTTGGAGATTAGGGCCCTAGAGACATTCCTTCTCCACGATTTATCTTGCATTGCATGTGATATGTCATGCATCATATATGTGTGTTTATACTAGTATTAACTTTATATTGTGTGAGCATGTCGTTGGATGTCTTAAGGCAATATAGACTTACTCAATAAAGTCTTACTTCCTTCAACCCTAATTTTTAGGTAAGCTATTATTAAACTTCACTGTAGTGACACCTCGGAGCATTGATTGGGGCATATCTACTTCTACATATGTTTTTTGTTTACTTTCACTTATACTTGTACTCTTAACATCTACAGTGATATGATCTAGTATATTGAAAAAAAATTTATGACAGAAGCTAACATTATTGTACTTGTACTTACTTGTGCCTGTATTGTTATTTATTTTCTGGAATTTTGTATTTGTTTTTGTCACTAATATATATTAAGGCTTACGTGTGATTTGAAGAATTTGACTTTTGGGCTTTAGGTACCGATCACGTGCCTGATCAAGCATAACCTCTTGACACTGCAGGCTGGACCCTCCAAAGTCCAAAGAGAGTTTTGAGTTTAACGTTAGCTTAATTGAGTCTCTTCTCTTGTCACTGTTCTGCCTCTTTGACCATAACTGTAATTTCTCTTTTTGAACTCTTGCAGTCATGATCCATCTGTCATGGATTTGCCGCTTTGATATCAGTTAATACAGTACTAAGATCAGGATTTAGAAATAAAAAGAGGAGAAAAAAAGTAAGAGAAGAGATGGAGATAATTGAACAGAGAGAAGAATGGAGAAGTGACTGATTAGGAGAAAGACACTCCGAAACGTCCATAAATAATAACAATTCCAGCTTAGCCTCGTAATTTGCTCCCTATTAGTACTCCCTCTGATTCATAATAAGAGTCGTTTTAGAAAAATATACGTATATTAAGAAAGCTAATAAAATTATAGATATACTCTTATTAATACTCTAATAAAATTACCTCGATAATCAGCATCTTAAATGAAATTGTGAGAGAAATTGTCTTGAAATTGTGATCTGTATAATTAAGATGAGAGAGAAATGAAAGGTTAATTTTGAAAGAAAAATTATAAATATGCATACAAAGTAAAAAATGACACTTATTTTGAATAATTAAAATGTATCTAAAACCACTCTTATTATAAAACGGAGGGAGTAAAAAAGAATCTCTCTAATAAGAGTCTTTTATTAAGGACGGATAGTTTTCTTTTAGTCACTCGTAAAAGGGAAAGGATCACAAGACTAAACTAAGAGACTGCCTTCCATAACAGTAACAGCTTTTCCACATAGCAACACTCTCTGGGTCTGCAAGTCTACGTGTATGCTCAGCACTCCACTTCTAGGTGACGCCTGTCCGAAAACATAACTCTCAGATTTACATTATTATGAAGGTTGTATTGTGTGCTTGCGTATCTATGTGGTTAAGAATATTACCATATACGCCTTGAAGTCGCATTTCCCAAGCTTCTTACTCCAGTAAGGTGCTAAAGCACAATGGCCAGCTCCATAAACAGGATCCTGCACATTACAACCATATAAAACATGGATGGTCGCAGTTATCAACCACAAATTTCCCATCCCTCCATGACATAAATCTTTTTATTCTTTCCCAATGACCGTCTTCTCCATTATTCCGCATCGATTTTATCATTCAGAAACAAGCTTGCAGGTTTTGACACCATAATTTGATGAGGGGATTATAATAAAAAAGTTATTCTCCATCTCAGAGTTATTCAGAAGATGCATGGCAGTTACAGACAAGTGCCAATGTACTCACCTCATCGATCCCAAATTTCGGACAGAAGTACCGGCTGATAAAATCAAACCCAGAATCAGATGATGCAGCCGCTGAAACAATCACCCCATCTCCAGGACATTTTCTTATTTCATCAAGCTGCGGCTGTAATTCAGTAACAGCTTGAGCAGATGGCAGGACAACCTGCAAAACCAGGTCCCGGTTACACAAGTTCAAGATTATTTTTCCTCATGTCATTACTCGAATAGATTCGTGCAATTCGTTCTAAGCCAATACAACCTCTGGAAAGGTTACACTAATGCTTGAATAAGTTGGAAAACATATAAATGCTTGATGGTTATAGGGACTGAGACTATTACCAAAAGGTCGTTTGCAGTAGTAGTCCTTATATCAATTATGGAAGCACCATTAAGGGCTTTAGAAATGGATGCTACATCCAAAGAATTTG
>JANZLF010000007.1:186149-197779 GCA_026546835.1 Erythroxylum foetidum | reverse complement strand
AAACATGCATACAAAGTCAAGAATGACACTTATTTTGAATAATTAAAATGTATCTAAAACGACTCTTATTATGAATCAGAGGAGTATTAGGTTATATCCAACTAATTTGAACAAAAATTCAAAATAACAAATCATTTCCTGCGATTCTCAGCCGAATTCCCAATATAAATATGACATGAACAAGAAATGTAATAAATGAAGGAATGATTTTATTTCATCATCCATACCAATCAACAATCACATTCTTGGTCCGTGCTCTTCTTAACAAATGGCTCGTTCTACAGGTCCCAACGGAACATGGGGACAACTTACTATCGGTGAAATTGTCTACATTAGAATCGTAATATATTAAGTACAATAAGAGGAAGGGGAAGGGAGCAATTATTTATATGTTTTGAGATTCAAGGGCTTTCTATAACAATTCTTGTCTAATTTCCAAAACGCAGACTCACTTTAATCTTAAACTCCGTCATAGATTCGATCTCAAACAGAAAACCGTCCGCAATAAGATACTACACTCTTCTGCAAATCAAAATTAAGGACCCACTCGAAATTTCCCCATGCATATAAGAACAAAGCTAATAATTACCTCGCTCTATGGAAATGCTTCCAGAGCTACAAAATATGATTACAGAACTGTACAACAAGAGAGTGAAAGTAGGCAACTAGTACTAGCGTGTTTCAGAATCAGTTGCTCACTAAATATAGCTTCTGATTATCGTCGATCATCTCTATATCAAGAATTTTACCTGCATCTTCTGAAAGGATACAGGAATAACCTGGCAATTCTAGCTTCTCTTTTGCTGCTTCTACAAGTTCTTCCATGGTAGGAGGCACCCACAACACTATTCCGCTCCTTCTATGTTCTTCTGTGGCCCTTGGATGAAAGGGAAAGACGGTGCATTTTCTTCTACGGTTCTTTTCTGTAACTGGCAACATATGTTCCAGTTAATAATATATACAATACGTTCCAGTTACATTAATCCTTCTATGTAAGCTCAAAGGATTAATAACATAACAGTTGTTTAACGTTCTCCACAAAATTTTCTCAGGTTTTAGATAACTACAAATACTAATCCAAACTCCATATGCATTTAAAAGTTGTAATTCCTGGTAGAAAAAGGGTAAGTTGATTAATCTTGACGATACCTCTCAACTCTTGAGAGACTCGAGGCAATTCAGATAACTGAGTCAATTTGGCATCTTCGAGCAGCCGCATCAATTTCTTGTTACCGCATATTCGACCATCATCAATTGGAGTGTTCCCCCATCTACAGAGTAAAGTTAGGCAAGCATCAGTTTCTTTGCAGGAAAATTTCTGAATAGCATTAACATAATACAAAGTTAAACATCCTCCTCCAATTCTATGACTAAGCTTGCATTCACCTAAGCTGAGGATAAGCTAACTCTTAGCCAAACTCATTCCACCATATCTTGGTATGCGTGAAAATTACTCCATTAATATACCAAGAGAATTGTTGCTTAATGCAGGCATGATTCTCCGATGTCCAGTCAAAACGGACAAAATTATTATTGTTGCTTACCTGTCTTTGGAGAAAACACTAGCTCCAGCTTCCAATAACGACTTTGCCATCATGTACAATCCTTCTGAGGCAGCTATATGAAGTGGAGTACGGTGATCGTAGTCCCTTGCATTTGGATCAATGCCATTTGTCAAAAGTCTTTTGACAAAATCTGAATCTCCCTTAGCAACAGCGGTACATAGCAAATTTCCAGCATTATCTATATTCAAGGATGCTCCTTCTTTAACAAGTAAAGATGCAATTCGATTATGTCCATTCTTGATCGCTTCGAGTAATGGCGTGTTTCCAAATTTATCTACAATAGTATCAGTATGATGCAAATGATTAATAATTTTAATCACTGCTTCAGGAAAGAAAATTATTAGAAAGAGATTACCTTTGATATTAATGTCAACTTGCTCCTGGAGAAGGAAAAGTATAACGTCTTCGTAACCTCTGGATGCAGCTAGATGCTGATCAATGAAAAACCTTCATCAGATACGGCAGTGATTCTTACTCTTTCTAATTTAACAAAGATTGGCAGAAGTATGAGCAAAGTACAAATATTCCTTCCACGAGTTGACATATTGCGAATAGCATGTCCAACTACAAACGGCCCTTTGGCATCAATACGCCAAAATATCAGAGACGTAAAAGTCAAGTTTAGTAGTTGGGTTTTGATCATTGTCATTCAAGGCATTTCTCCCATTCCTATTAAGAAACATAGACCTAAGAAAAAGGGAAGCCATTCGAGTATGACATGTTTAAGCTAATAAATGCCACATCTCTTTCTTGACTGACAGTAGTCAATGGAGAACCAAAAAATGAATTTCTTCCGTCTCGGAGAACTCTCTGCATTATTTTGAGCCCATCACACAGCCTCAAGACAGCACTCATCTTAGCGTGGCTTACTAATTAGAGCAGTATTTAATCCCACGAAACTAAAGGAGCTGAGCGCCTTATTTCGTTCTAATCATTCTTTATTTCTGCTAACACTCCACCCTCTCCTCAGCCCATTCCACTTAAGCCCATAAAAGTGTATACCCGTAGGAACAAGTAGGGACGGGGGAGTGAGAATATTGATGCCATGTAGGCAAGGTTGTTAGGAGGGAGTGAGGCAATTATAGTGAGAGAATGTAGAGGGGGAATATTAGCAAGGAAATAAGTGGGGGAATGATTTTCAGATTATTCGTTTTTGTTAGGAATTTGGCCTGGATTACCAGGAGGGGGAGCAAGTCTCCAGCATTCTCTGTTTCCTATACTGATATACAATCAATACACACAACCTCTATAGAGGATTCCTAACAATTTCCCTCTTAGTGAAAACAGAAATGGTTCCAAGTAAAGGTCCTTACATGGAAGGAAAGAAGGATTAATAAATTCGAGGAGCGAGGGCCCCGTGGAGTTATTCCCTAGAAGCTCCATTATCATCTGGTTACTATTGGAGCTCCACACATGTTAATATATATGTTATGTTTTCCTCTTTAGGAACTTTAAAATGTATTGTTCATCTTGTAGAGAAACAGGTATAAGAGGAAAAATGTATAAAACTAAACCACATAGACCTTACCAGTGGTGATCTCCCATCATAATCCGTTCTGTTGGGATCAGCTCCGGCTCTAACATAACCTTTCAACTGATAAAGGTCTCCGTTATAAGCCGCATTATTCACCTTCAAAGCCAGTTCACCTTCTTGCTTACCAATATGAAATGTGATATCTGATTCCAGTTGCTTATCTCGAAGAAATATTTCTTTTCCCTGCAAAAGTTTCTAACTTGGATAACTTGTTTCAAATATAAACGAACCCTTTATTTAATGATTTGAATCATTAATACATTTGTTGACTGACCACATAAATTTCCTGATATGTAATCCTGCATTTACGAGGTAAAAATAAAGAAGAATATACTAAAAATTAAGTTGGCAAGACTTGGATATCAGTATGGCTTAAATTACCTCTAAAAGGTTGTTCAAGATTTTACGCCCATCATAAAAGTATATGTCAAGTACATTAGAGAAAGATTGTTTATCAAGCCGCAGAAGCCTGCTTAGTTCACGAACTTGAACTGCATAAGGCTGAGGAATGTTGCATAGGACAGAAATTTCTCCAAAGGAGCTGTTAGGATGCAAAAGAGAGACTGTCTCTTCTTCTCCATCGTCCACAGATCCAACTACTTCCTGAAACAGAACGAAAAAATGCTAACAAAATTTGGAACAAAACTGTAACATCAATGGACAGTGCTGCAAATTTAAGTATATCAATGCATTTTCCAAGTGCATGCCTGCATTTACTAAAGATGGAACTAATTTAATATTCAAATCATCCGCCGGCAAACATACAATGTATTTGGTGCATCTGAATAACAATATAAACTCAAAACTTTGAATTCCAAAATTTTAGAATGCCAATGCAAAGAAAAATGGGAGTTAAATGTAGAGAAGAATTTCACAAGAATACATTCAGGTTGAAAGGAATATGACGTAATTGTGGAATACAAGAAAATACATGATAAGCATTGTAGTAATTCACCAACTGAACCATATATCATACCAATAAGCCATGACAGACAAAATAAATTTGGTCTACAACATGTCCCTGCTCCATAATCACTTCTCCTGGGAGAAAAAATTCCTCATGGAGCCTGATAACCTGAAAGGTCAAAGAGTAAAATAAAGATGAGCCTAGCATAGATGAAATGCTGTGACAATCGAGCAACAAACAGAAGGCATAAGGAGAGAATTGATTTCCTCTCTCCGTCTCTCTCTCTCTCACACACACAAACATACACACAACCGCACACAAACACTCACGAACCCAGAGACACATACATAAAGCCAGCCAAGAAAGCCTTCTATTAACTTTCAATTTGATGAGGCAATCTAGCAACATGGCACGGAATATCAATTGATTCTGAATAATCTTTGTGCACCAGAAATCTAAAATAGAAATTTCAGTTATTAAGTTACTATACTATCAATGTGAAATAACACGAAGAGTATATTGTTGAATACTTACAATTTGATTGATGAACTCTGAAGAGCATGCCTTAAACAACGGGACCTTTTTAATGTATGGCAAGTACAGATTCTGAGAGATCTGCAAAAGAAATCATTCCTTTATGATAAGCCTGAAAATCATGGGAACAATGCATGCAACCAAAGAAAGGAACACAAGACATCTTTTAAAGTTTTGGAAGGCCAGGCAAGCAGAATCAGCTACGATCTTAATATTTCAGGGAACTCATTATTTATAGAAAATGTTACTCAAGAATTTAAGACAATGAGGGGTAATTAAGATACTCTTTCCCACTCAGTTTGAAATATGCCCCATTGTTTCCAGAAAAAGCAGAGAGAAATCTTGTAGTGTATTGTTTACCTTTGCACGTATAGAGATGGGGATATCTTGAAGAGCAGTGGCGTCAGTGTAACTACTTTCATATTGTAAGCGCAAGTGGCCTTTGACCTGATTACGGATGTCCCTTCCTAGTTTGTTCCTATTCATATATTTGATGACATCTGTCATCTTATCTCTGAACTTTTCGGTCTTCGATCCTTTTACAATTAACGCCGTCATGTTACCAATCAAATACGCGCCAAGAATCATGTCAAAGGACACATAAATCATCACAAATATCATTTCCCTCAGGTTAACAGCATGTATATCTCCATAGCCTGTAAGAAAATAGAAACGGTGCCTGAAGATGAGATGAGAAGAAATCCTAAATATACCATGAGACGGTGGAGTAGCTAAATATATTTGGGAAAACAACAATAAACAGTTCGTTCTTTAACAAAGTCAACGATATTGAAGCATAGAAAAGTGGAGCGACAAAAGAATATCAAACATAACTTCATCATGAAAAAATGAATTTAGCATAACTCAGTCTCTTAGAAATAACACCAGAAACATATTATATTCAACATAAGCCGTATTCTTGGCCTAATACCAATGAACTAAAATGTCTTTCTTATATTCTTTTCAAATCTTTGTTCTCGCTCATTGTGCCCATGTGGAAATATTGCAAAACAAATAGAACTAGAAACAGAAGCATCACTGCTTGACCATGACTATGAACACAATGGTAAGAAAAGGTAAATAAATGAAAATGGCAAGGGAAATATATGGAATGCCAAAGCTATAGGAAACATTTGCAACCGAAGAGGACATCAAATTGGGAAAAGGAATCTGCATGATACAATCTGAAATTGAGGGGAAAACAGAGAGAGCAGAAGGGCAGAAACAAAGAACAAAGAGTACGAGGGCGAAGGATCTCACTATCAGTCAGTAATAATGCGAACTTACAGAATGAAACCAAATCTCACTATCAGTCAGTAATAATGCGAACTTACAGAATGAAACCAACTCCTCTGGTCCATAAAAGCTTAAACTGACTGCTAAGCTAACTACAAAAAAAAAAGTTGCATTCCAAAGTAATTGGGAAAAAAAAAAAAGGACCGACCAACTCATTTGACACTCTTTAAGGAAAACATAACAAGGATTTAATCTAAGATTTTCAAGGCAGCATAGTACTTAGGTCTTGACCTAACACTACAACGAAACCTTATATTTGATGGCCTCGTATAACTATCTCACTGGACATTGAATCAATTGGGTCAAATTTAGTATCTGATTAGCATCTTCTCCTTCATAAACTTACCATCAGTACAACAATAAGATACCACCTTAAACACCTTAGCAGCATATCTGCTGCATGTTAGAAGGCCACAGCCAGTGAAACATTACTTCCAAGAAGACCACAGTATCAAAATGAAAAACATCATGCCCCAGAAAGTTGATCCTAATAATGCAAAATGTTGTTAGGAAGCATATTTTATGGCTTATTAGAACTACAATTTCACATTAGGCTACTTTGCAGGATTAAATCTCAGAACTGCCAAAAGAAATAGCAACGCAAATCCTACACTAGCATCGTCAAGTGAGATTGACACCATTTTTAGCTATTAGAAATGCAACAATTGATGATAACCCACAACTGATAGGCTACTTAAGAAAAGAGTATCAGAGCCATAACCTGGTTGATGCTTCCCTTCTTTCTTCAATAAAATCAGAACAAATTAACAACATAAGGGCGAAGAAAACACATGGAAGTCTGCCCTTTCTAGCCCTATATGCTAAACGCTCTAAACCATCTTATCTTAGCACGAAAGGCACTGCAAAACATAACAAGCAATTCTTGTGCAAATGATGATATGGAATTTTATCAGGCTGGAATTTGTCCCAGTCAATATCTATTTTTATTTGTAACCTAAACCCAAAAAGCCTATGTTATCATTGATTCTATCATCTGATAAACTTCATCAAAACTTTAAAGAAGGGCAGTGTAAAATAGAGATGCTCCTAGAAACATCCATAACGAAGTATGATGCCCTTCTTAAAAGTTAGAAAGCTATAGATAGGTTACTTCAAATAATTTTATCATGTTCTCAAGCCAGTGATCAAGAGATGATTGCCATAACGCTCCTTGCTGTTTCATTAAGTTTGTTAAATAATTTAGCCATGCAAATCTTAACTTGCTAAATAAGCAGCTTACCGACAGTAGCCATAGTGACGATAGCAAAATATAAAGATGTTGTGTACCGCTTCCAGAGATCAATCTCTCTGAAATGCGAATACGCGTAATCACCCATCTTTAAACTTCCAATCCACGTATAACCTTCATGAGACTCTGGATAAGTGGTAGCCAAGTAATAAAAGATGCAGGCGGCTGTGTGCGTGCAGTAGAGTTCTACTACAATGAGTTTCACAATCCTGGTAAACAAGTAATTGATCCGTATATCCTTCTCCATCTTTTGGAAAAAAGCAGTGACTTTCCTGACCCGACTGAGCCTTATCCAGAGAAGATATCTCACTTCTTCTTTGCGTCCACATGCCTGTAAAACACAATATTCTTTAAATGATTACAGAGAAAGGTATAGTCAACAACATTGGAGCGTTTACATTTTGACGTAACAAACGCATAACAGCAACATTTAGGAGGGGGAAAAAACAAACAAATAAACAAACCCTGCTCTTAGCTTATGCACAAGGTAATTAACAACAGAAGAAGTAAAAGTTTTAACTTGGAAATATTAATGCGAAAGTCAAACACAAATTCAGATTCCAATTAACAAAGGAAAACCATAACTAAATTGGTAGTGAAAATATGTCCAGATTATGCATATCACCAGCAGCAAATTGAGTATGATGCATTGAGACCACCACTACATCTATATCATGATAATAGTTCTGAAGAGTATCTAAAACATGAATGGTCACCGGTGAACATACATGAGCAAATCAAGGAAAAACATATCTATAAATGAATGTAGTAGCTCTTTAGTGATGTTGCAAATCTAGCTATGAAAACAAAACAAATACCCGGTAGATGAGATCCCAAGGCATGCAACCAAGTGCATCCATGATAAAATGGGACTTCAAGTACCTGAAGAATAAAATAAATAAATAACACAATTTTATGATAGCTCCATGATGAAAAATCATGGCCAATGGAGAAAGATCTTGATTATTAAATAAAACGTCAAGAAAAATTAAGACAAGTAACCAACCGAAGAGCAATTGGAGTGCGTTTATAAACCATTCGATAGGTCTGACTGTCCCTGAAGGCAACAAAGAAATGTAAAATAATGTCGATGAGGAAAGCAATCTGTCCAACAATGTCCAATACGAACAGTTTCTCCTGCAATCCTCTGAAGAAACCAAACTCCATTGGCGTAAAGAATGAAGAGTACACTGCCCATATCAGAATGAATTTTGTCCACGCCCTGTACCACCTGCATCATTATCATTCATAAACGTGGAACCTTTAAAATTTGTACAAACCAAAAGTCGTACACATCAACGATTTCTAATTTGATTAATCACTTGAAAAAAAAAACTCTGGATTTGATTGAGATGTGAGTTGACAATGAACAAGATTGCAAGGAGAAAGATGACTTTGCGGTTTCGTTCCGATAATTAAAGTACCAATGGAACGGTTTTCTTAATCAATGAAAAGTCAACGTCATGCACACCTATATGCCTTTTTAGAAGTCTCATAATTCTGTTAAAATCTTACATATGTATGTATTAGAATCTCAATCATCAACATCCTGATCAAATTTTCGTGAGTTTTAAGTAGAAATGGTCAAAAACTAAGTTCATCTTATGCTTTCGTCAAACATGAATTCGATTAATCAAACACGTTGATGTGAGTGGTTCAACATTCTCACCCCTTAATTAGAGGTCTCGAATTCGAGTCTTAAGAATAGAAAAATCCATTTGACCAGCACTTTGTCTCTTACGGGCTGATTCGGTGCGAGCGGAGATTAGTTAAGGAATAGATGGCTTAAAAATGCCTTCTCACAGTTGGGACCCTCCAAAGGTATCTCGTGGGCTAACAAAAAAAAACATGATTTCGATTTCTTCTAATAAAAAAATTCAATCTATAAAACTATTGACAAATCTCAAATCTAGTTAATCGAAATTGTTTATATTCTTCGTGTTCAAGTTAGAGTCTTCCATATTACTGCATCCCAAACATGGAGTTCAAAATTAAAAAATGATAAAAAAGAGATATGCAATAAAGATTCAAATTAATAATTTTAGAATGAAATATGGATATTTGATTTTGAACTATTTCAATAAAATTAAAATTAATTAATTAAAATAAGTTTATTCCAAATTTAACAAATAACTTATTTTTTAATTCTATAGGGCACTTTTGAATATGATAAATTTAATTGATAACTTTCATAGATTGACTTCTAAGTTACAACATAATTTCCTAAGTTAATTAAAAAATCTTAATTTTAGATTTGTATCATATAACTTATTTAGAAGAAGACAAAAAAGTGTGATCCTGTGGTCTGCTGACTACTGCAATACATGAGATCTGGTAACCCCTTTCTGTGACAGAGCACGTGAACACGTAATCTTGAGTCCCGTTGTTTCTGCCCCACGCTATAACTTAATCATTGTAATGCTGCATCCTAACTTCCGCACTACTCAGACATGGCACCAGGAACCCGGCCCATAAACTTACCAGCTAGACTACAGGTGTCAATTATATAATTAACACAAGATTTCTGACATTTCAAATCCCGAGTCCTTGCCTATACTCAATAAACATGAACCACCAGCCAGAAATCATCTGCCAAATAGACAAAACTAATGTTTCGAAAGAAAAATTCGAATGAAAAGAACAATAGTCCAAATTAAAGAAAGATCTTACGAGTGACCGATGGATACCGGGAAAGCTGGTTCTGGTTCCGAGTAAGATATATCAATCTCGGTAGTCAAATATCAGACAAAAATAGAAGAATAAATTAAAAGAACAAAAACCAATGAGGGACTGAAAGTCTGAGTCTCTTCCTAGTAATTGCGACCACCCAACCCACCTAGTATTTAGGAGAGCCGCCATTTAATTTGGGAGTGAAGATTGTCTGTTACATTTATCCAAGACCAACCCGTTATATCACCATCTAATCATAAATTTTGCTAGGACTTACTGTATTTTGTGGCTATGCAGGGATGGCATAGGGTTGGTCTTCGGTAAAAGTAACAGAAAATTGGTCCCCTAATTTGGAGTTACGTGACGCGTGAATTTAGCTTTAAATTTTGAAAAAGAAAAGAGGAAAAAACTTTTTACCTGTTGTTCTCAGGGTGAATGAACAGCCCTTTGGAGGCGTTACGAATACCAGTGATTACGTTCAAATTCCTCAACGCAGAACCAAACACTGTTTGGAATTGTCTCTCCAACAGATCCAACCTACTCTCCTGCGACGATTTTAGCCTCTCTCTCACGTCCTCGAACATTTCATAGTCATCCTCCTCCTCTTCCAAAGATGATTCCCTCCTCGACGACTCTTCTTTCTCCTTCTCCTTCATCTTCATCTTCATCTTCAATGCCATTCAATTGATGGATCGATCCATGCTGTTCGTTGCCCTCTCTCTCTATCTCCCCCGCTGTAGTCTTTTTGTACTACTACTGGATATCGTCTATATGTAGATTTAATTAACTATAATAACCAGAAAGTTCTCTCTATCATTAATCATGTCACGATTTGAAAAAAAACACAACAACAAAGAAACAACATTACTGTAGATGGAATCAACTATAATAGCCAGAAACTTCTCTCTATCATTAATCATGTCACGATTAAAAAAACATAACAAAGAAAGAACATTACTGTAGATGGATCACGAGGATATTGAGGAAGGAAGAAGAAGTTGATCGCTTTTGGTGCTTTTTGGGATTTTGGATGGACAGATAGAAATTGCTTGCTTGTGGTAAATGGTGGCTTAGAGCGCTTACACATGAGAAACAGGTCGCAGATATATGTATATATATATAGAGTTGGAATAAATTTAAATTATATATATATAAAAGAGAGTGTTATCGGTTAACTGTTTTTTCTTTTACAGATTTATTTTACACTACCCAAACGTACGCCAGGTAATGTCCACGTGCCACCGATAATTAGTAAATCTCTTCTTAAAATTGTGGTTACCTGTGGAGTGCACTCCTCCACTCACATTTTGGTAATTGTCTCAATTGAAGCCGCCCAACTCAGCATCGCATGACGGCTCAACTCGCCTCGCGACGCATGTTAATAGCGTGAATATGTCTATGTCGAAAGCTCAACGGGTGGCTAACCTAATGAGTAGTGTCTGTCTACCACCATCATTTGTGATGCTGACAAATTTTGACGAACATCTTTCATCTGAAGTAGCAAAAAGTATCACAACACTCTAATTTAGCCATTTACACCAAATTCCTGAACTTATTGTCCCAATTTTTATAGTTGTTAGATTGGAAAGTAAGCTGACTAGATATAGGCCAAAGCGGAAACACCACGTCATAACAAAGTTATTTTAGTTAACTTGAATGAAACAAAAATTTTAAATAAGATTTACTATTAAACTCTCCCTAATATGCTTTAATTGCAAGCATTTTCATTAACTGAAATCACAAACTTCCCATAATATACATCGATAACATTAACTTTTAATTTCTAAAGAAAAATGTTGACTTTGATCCTTAAATTAGACATTAAAAAAAAAACTGACCCTCCAAACTTTACGTTTTTATGAATTTGATCTTAAA
>JANZLF010000007.1:171413-183144 GCA_026546835.1 Erythroxylum foetidum | reverse complement strand
AGGCCAAAAGTACGCGATCACAATTTATGCAGTAACAGTCCTACCCGTACCAATTTACCAAAATAACCCTCACATCGATAACAGGATGTTACAATAATGGCTCAATGGTAAGAGGCGTCCACTTAAAGTAGAACAAAACCTTGAGGTTGAGGGTTCGAGCAGTGGCTCACCCAACTGCCAAAGAAGACAATACCTGGAGTGATGGCTGTAGAGGTCGGGCTCTACTGTAGTGGTCGCGTGGCCAGAGTTCATGGACCCTACAAGTAGCACATAACAAAGTTCTTCGAAGAATTGATTCTAAGCTAAATGGAATCAGCCAACAGACTCATGCTACACAACATAAAGTCAACGCCATCTCTAAGCAATTCTAACAAATGTATCAATCTTGCAAAGCTCAGATTTAGCAACTTGATGCTAATCTTCGATATTACATTGCTACACATTCTATTGGACTTAACTTCGACATCAAAGTTCTAGAAATCAAGAAGATACAAGGAATTATGCAACAAATGGAAGCTGATATGCAATCTACACGATCTAAAACTGTATATGGCTCATCCTCTTCAGTATTTCTAAATATACAACTAGTATACACATCTCCTATATATCAGACGTATCAAGAAGAAGCTGATTATTCAAAAGTTTTCAAGTTCAACTATCCTTTAGTTAGACAGTATATTCATCCTCAGGCAGCTCAACCTAAACCTGAGAGGTCAAAGCCAAAGCCAAAGCTTGAACCAGTTCCTCAGCCATCATCTTCGTTCTCTAAACCTGAACCAGTTAATCAATGGAGTAAACTATTATATATCCATACACCTCCTACTTCTCCACAGAAGTCTTAATTTTCCACCTCTGTTGGGAAGGATAAAGTGCCTCAGAAAAATTTTATAGCAACTCTTACGTCTATACTTGCTAAAGAAGATTCATCTACTTAATCAGATAATACAGAAGCTTGTTCTGAAGCCTCTATCCTAACATCTGAAGTCTCTACAACAATTGCTAAGTCATCATTTGAGCAGATCTCTGAACTATCTTCTGATTCTTTAGCCCAGCTAGTTGATCTATCAGAATTATCACAAGTTCTGATGACTATGCTTGAATCTACTGAAGTTGAACCAGAAATAAGTGAAGTAGAATCCACAAGTATTGAACCTTTCAAACCTAAACTAGTACCACAAGCAACACCAGCTCAATTAGCTGCACAGACTAAGCCAACTTTAGGACCTTGGTTCACTTTTGACGATCTTCCCCCAAAGAAATGGAGAGATCACTTGCATGAATGTGGTACATGGATAGATCTACAAATGACTCGATCGAATAATCTATTACAAGATATTTTGTCTAAGTTTACATCTCGTTTCACTTGTTCTTTACAAGAATGGTGGCAAAGTATTAGCAATTATCAAAGACTTCAGTATATCTAAGTCACTACAGTCGGAGCTCTTCTTGGAATAATTCATAAATATTTCATTAGTGAATTTAAGCTTATTGATAAGTAGTTTCGTTAGGAATATTTTACAATGAAATGTTGTTCACTTGACAGGCGTGATCTATAAAAGCATTATCAACAAATGACAGAAAGGTACTATCTTCTTAATGGTTGGAATGATTTTAATCTTCGATATACTTTTATCTCATCCCTTCCAGATCAACTTGCAATCAAAGTTAAAGTACCATTATTTCTTTACAACGAGATATGGATAATATATCCCTTGGAGAAATTTACAAGCTAGCTTTAGCCTCTCTTGATAAGGTATATAATCAACAAGCCTTATTCAAGAACATCATTAAGGGTGTCGTTCTCAAACAGGCTTGTAAAAAGCCTTATCTTCAAATTAAGTGTAAAGAACAGAAGACTTGTGATTGTCACAGCAAGAAGAAAGCTTATTCTAGACAAGTCTATCATAGAAGAAAGTTTTGTAGACAAATGGAAGGCTACAAGCCTTTCAAAAAAACATATGTGAGCAATAATGGCAAGAAGAGAAGAATGGTTCGATTCTTTAAACAGTCCTCACATTGTAAAAAAGATGATCGTTGTTTTCTTTATGGAAAACAGGGAGACTTTGCACATACTTATCCTCACAAAACAAAGAAGGATGTCAAGTTATTAAAGCAGATGCAATCAATTTTGCCTAGTCATTCTTCCAATAACTTTGAAGATCTGATTGAAAAACAATCTTATAAAGATGAGGACACAAAGTTTGTTATTTCTGTCACTACCTCTGAAGATGAAGAATCCTTTGGCTTCTCTAGAGGATGATTCACTATTCATGCTACAGCAGACTTGTATAAAGTTAGATCGTACTCTAGTTCAATGACCATACGTCCAGATCCAACTCTTCAAACAAGATAAATATAATAAACCCATCAAAGCTATTGGGTTTATGGATGCTGGATCCAGAGGTACGATCATCAAGCCTAAAAATTTACCCTCTGAAGTTTGGACTTCACATGATGAGTATTTTACAACTGTAGATAGCAATTCATTCAAAATAAGGCTTATTATAAAGAGAAAGATCAGGATACGATTCTTTCCACAATGTACAGTTTGGACTAAAATGTTTGGAAGCAATCTACCTAGCCTAGAGTTTCTTATTGATATGGATGTATAGAGTAAAGCCTCATCTTTACATATCCAACCCCACACCTCAAGTATCGATCATTTTTCAGTCCTTATACTGACATCAAAAATGTGTTTGAACTCTCTCAAGTTCCTACACCATATGCATCGCTAAGAGATAAACTGTTAAAATATTGTCCTGAATCACATATATAGTTTTCTCACCCATATCCTTTATGGAAAAATGGTGACTTTTTCATAAGTATACCTTTCAAAAAGAATGAGGATATCAACCCCACAAAAGCCACACATCCAAGGATGAACCCTAATGATCTAAAGCTTGCACAACATAAGTGTGTTATCCTTCTGAAGCAAGGATTGATTGAACCCACAAAATCAAACTAGGCTTGCTAGTATTTTATGTCAATAAACATTAAGAAAAAAAGCCTAGAAAAAAGAGATTAGGAATTGACTACAAGTCTTTGAATGCATTCCTGTAAGATGACAAGTTTCTTCTTCCAAAAATCAATACTTAGGTACTACTTCTAAAAAAAACTATTATCTTTTCTAAGTTTGATGTTAAAGTTGGATTTTGGCAACTAGTTATTCACCTAACTAAGAGATACAAGACTATATTTTGCATTCCCAATGCATAATACCAATGAACTATTATGTCATTTGGGCTTAAAGTCACCCTATCACTATTTCAAAAAACAGAGATCTATGGGCTTATCCTCTATAGTGCAATCATATACATTGATAACATTCCCCTAATCTCAAAGAACTATAAGGAACATTAGGCCCTACTGCAACAATTCTTGGATCTTCCTAAACATCATGACATTATGCTTTTAGCCTCAAAAAGCATCATTGGCACAAAAGAAATTGAATTTCTGGTTATGCATTTCAACATGGATTCTACCAGCATAGTTCACATATTGGACAAGAGTTGTTACACCTTCCTGATGAATATCTCACTGTAAAATAGATACAACAATTCTTCAGGATTGTTAATTACATCCGTGAGTTCATACCATACGTGGCAGCTTATACTTCATGTCTTTCCAAGCTACTAAAACAGAATCCACCTTGTCCTTTTGATAGACAAAATCCACTTTAGCCTCCTAATACTTTCCCTTCCTTTTTTCATTATAAATATCCTCTTTAGCCAAGTATCGTTACAATTCTTTTATCCTTTAAACTTTTTATTTATCAATTTTTTATATCTAATCAACCTCTCTTTGCCTTTACAAAGAAATCTTTTCCTTCTATAGCTAATACACGCATTAGTGTTTCTGAAGTTGCCTCACTTGCTTGTATAAGTTTGTTTTATTATTTGCATCAATTTCTTCATGAAAATAATTTTCTTTGAAGTCCCACATTGCTCAAACTCAAAGCACCTTACCTTAATGTGACTTTTCTCCATGATCCTCTTTCTGAAAACACATTATGGTATCTTTGGGCACTCTGTGCCCTTTATGCTTGTGCTATCACTATATCTCCTCTTCAACTCTATCAACACCTCTGTAACATAAACAATGAAAGTGCTTTGTTATAGACATTTCTTGAGTGGTTTCAACCACTAGATTAATGGAAGCAAAAATTTTCTTTGATAATCTCACAACATTGTTTATGGAAAGCTTCTGCTAGATGACAATCTACTTATTGCTTCTTTATCCTCCATTGTCTATATTAAGAAACACATACTGGTGTCCTTTACACAGAACATTATGTCCAAATTTATCATACATCATTATACTGGCCACAACATCAAAACAATATGCTTCAATCTCTTAGAGATTTTTTTAAAGAGATAAATCACTTCCCCAATTCATCAGTCATTTCCACCTCTGTTAGACCATATCTCGGTGAATTTAATCCTAGTGAACTAGAAGTACCAGAAGCTAATATACTAGGTTCCAATAGTCCTCAGTATGACACAGAAGACTTAGTCTCAGATATTGAAGGACATTCTTAGCCTTTTAATAAGTCTTTCAGGATGCCCAAGACCCAGATGATTATAACTACAACCCTAAGGAAGATGAGTTAAATCAACTCCTACATAAACTTAACACACATAAGCTTAGTCTCAATAAACAAAAAAAAAAGCTATTAAGTTGATACTGATAGCTCAAGTGATCCAAACTCTCCATCTAATCTACAATTATGGAATGAACCAATTCGTGACAAATAATGCATTGGATGCCTTGGATCCTAACTCTCATAATGGGACTCGTCTTTTTAGGAGTTTACTTTTGAGTCTTTTTTATCAAAGAGAATCTTTATAGCCCACAAACCACTATTCAAGATCCATCTTATCATCATATTGTTTGATTTTTAGAAAGTTGTTTACTTTTTTAAAGTATCTTTGTTAAAGATGTTATGATTGTACTTTAAAATTACTTTCTTTTTTAAAGATGTAATGAGTGTGACTTATGAGTGTTTTACTTTGTTACCCTTGCTTCGTTTATAAAAGCAAAGCTCCTCCTCAGTTGCAAACAGACTCAAGTAAGGTTGTAAACATTTAGATAGAAGTTTGAATAAAGTTTGGTTTGAGAGTTTTATATTCTCTATAAGTTCTCCCTCTCCTAACAGCTTAAGTCTTGAGTGATGTTACTATCTGTCTTGGTGTAGAGATAAGTATGCTTTACATTCGCCGCTCCTAAGGATCTTGTGTATTAGAAAGTCTAAGACAATTTATGATTGTTTTTAAAAATAATTCCACTGCGAGATTATAGTTTAATGGGGAAAAGAGTGTAGGTACTATTGATACTATTGTTTCAAATGGGAAAGAGAATTGTGAAGGGTATTAGGTTCCTAAAAGGAAAGCTAAGAGTTGTATACCCATGGAAAGAAGGGCTTTGTTGTCTCGATCATTATACGTGGATATTGATAGTCACAAGGTTCCTATACTGATCTACAATAGTCTACCAGACACCTCAATATCCTACAATTTGACTTTGGTTAGTCGATGATCTTTTTAAAGTTATTGTTTTAGCTAGTTGGTTGCCATACTTTCCTTGTGAGCCCTTTGAGGTCCTAATGTTGTTAAGTGATTTTGTATGCTATGTAGCACCCCACTCTCATAGGGCGTATTCCTGAACAAACCATCGGTATTCAAGAACATACTTTATGAGAGTGGCATGCTAAAATAGTCAAACAATCATACTCATTACAAAATTTTCAAATATCACACGCATTTTACAAAAAAATCACTAATCAAATTGGGCCCTTTTTTTGAACATTATAATCACAACTATTATTACACTCATTGATCAATCACATTTACAAATATTTTTAATTTGGAAATTCATTACAAAATAGAATTATTTAGATACACTTGGTACAATAATTACGAAATATAATTTTTATAATACAAAATAATGAAATATATTTGCATTCGCGAACTGATCCTAACCTCTATCTCTTGCTCGAAGGCAATAACTAGACTCTAATTTATCTAACTGAAGATCTTCTCTAAGCCTGAAAAATGTTGCAAACTTTAGGTTGAGTTTTGTAAACTTAGTGAATAGATCATCCTCGATGGTTCACTCAATCACATAACATATCAACTCATCAATTCAACATGTTGAGTCATATATATTTCATATTCAGTTAAATCATATTTCACATTTAGAAATCATTCAAACTATTTGTTTCAACCATTTAAATCATACATATTAGATGCATATGCAATACTCATGAGACTCACTTTCAATTATTATTGTTGTGAATGAGTTCCTCTTTACTGTCCCATATTCCATGTGGATATTAGATTTGTTTCAAATATTGTCTTATATCCCTTGTGGATACCGGGCACATTAACAACTAAGCCTATGGCTCTTGTGTATATTTTGAGCTTTAAGCTCTTTCAAACTGGTCAATCTGATCATAATTTCCTTTATGTTATCATGCATTCATGTAATGAAATGCATCACATGTATTCAGTCAATCACATGTGCTCAATGTTACACATTCATATTCACTATCACAATCTTATTCACCTTTGTCATCGACCCTTGGTCTAATGTTCAACCTATCTGTTAAAAATCACTTATTTTGTCATTCAATGAGCACTTCCAATATGTATTTCCTGCATCAAACGCCTCAGACAGTCAATGTTCGAAATCAACACAATCACGTTCATATAATAATTCAATACAGAATTTAGTGAGACCATCAAGGTCGACTCACAGTACGCTCCAGATTAGCATTTGCTTCCTTAATCCAAAAACGTCTAGATGCAGACGTTCTATCTTGTATCAACATTATGCAATACACATATTGCACACATATTATTGATTGCATAATCACATAAACATCCAGTTATACACATATGCATATGAGTAATGTATAATACATGCTCAAATTGACTATTCTGGGTATATTTCCTTAATCATGTCTCTTAATCATTCAAACCTTATCATTTATATATGTCTATATTATTATTAGGTTTACATCTCAAAAACACTTGGTTATTCTAATATCATAATTCAATTACTTTTCATTTCTTTTCTCACATTATTTGCTCTCATAATATCTAATTTTCATTTACCTTTACTTAACACATATTACTCAACTCCTTTGAATCATAACTACAATCCTTTGAATATCTTCATTCCCATTATACTCATGTATTTACTACTTTGATATCAACAATTCATTCACTGAGTTATAACCTCAATTATCAACTCATACATATCACATTTAGTCACTTAATCCAAACATCATTTCAACTTTTCTTAAAATAGATTTTTGGGTCAATTTTACGTGACCATTTTGACAAAGAAAATTAGGGATTTAGGCAATACCTTATTTTAAACAAATGTTCTCATATGTCTTAAGTTTCTAATGAAAATAATTTCATATAGTTTGGTTTAGTATTCTGCAAGTTATACTAAAATACTACAGATTGTTCCCAAACAATGACAACATACTGTACTCAACTTCAAGCCAAATTTTGAAACTCTTAAAGACAAAATTCAAATTCAATTCCTTTATAAAAATTGTATCCATATGTCTTTAGTTTAATTCATCCCATTTGGATATATACAGATCAAGATATGGCCAAATTATAGATGCCTGTACAGTGAAAATACTCCATTTGACATTTTCCAACACACTTCATCATTTTCATCTGAAACTCATTAATCAACCATTTACCAATCCTTTCTTAGTGAATTCAGATGAAAATGAATTCTAATAGAGAGAAAGGATAATGTGTGAGGAGCTTGTGGTTCAAATTTCAAGTCAATTAGAGGTTCAGAGAAGAAGTTATGGTCAAAAGAGTGAAGGGTGTTTAAAACTATCAAAAAGCATCGCGCCTTCATTGTCACTATCGTACAGAACTGCTGGTTGAATCCTCTATGTCACGATTGTGCTTGTGAACTATTATGCACTACCTAACATTTCCTCTCTGTCATGATCGTGCTTGTGCACGTTCTATCACTATCTGATATCTCCTTTCTATCACGATCGTACTTGTGCATAATCATACAACTCCCCTAAGATTTCCTTGTGCATGATCGTGCTTGTACATGATCGTGCAATACCTGATGACTTTTCTCACTGTCAAGATCTTGCTTATGCAAGATCGAGCACTAACTAGTGTTTCCTTACTCACGCATAATTAACTTTCTGCACATATGTTTTACTCCATTGTCACCTTCATTCTATTTCTAAACTATCACTTTAATTCATCTCATTTCAAGACACCATAGTAATCTTTTTCATTTACTTCAAACTCGTTTTAACTCATCTCTATAACACTCCAAGAGATCCACATTAATGCATCAAGAAAATAGAACATAAAACCCATCCATTTATTTATCAATTTTTGCACAATTTCTGCATCATTTCAATGATCATTCTAACTCAAAATCATCTCAACACCAACTTATGAAATATTGGTCATCATCATATGTGTAAAAGCAAGAGATGAACATACCCAGGCTTTCTCATTCACTTTTCAACATATACATATTACCATTTCATGATCATTTGACCTTTAACTAACATCAAACATGTTTCATGAAACAAATCAAGAAGAGAAATGTTTTATACTTACTTGTTTACTCCAAGATATTCAAATAACACTCTTAACCCTAGCTTCCTATGGCTCACATGATCATCAATATGGAGGTGGAGTAGCTTAGTTTTTTAGTAACAAAATGAAGAAAACTATAAGGATCTTGAAGAGATAAAGTGAAGGAAAGCAAGATCTCAGGGTGAGGGTGAGGGTGAGAAGATCATGGGTGAAGAAAATGAAAAAGATGAAGAAGAGAGCATAAATGAGAAAGACAAAGCAAAGATGGCCTTCCAAAAGTAAATAATGATGAGTTTAATGCTTGGTGATTTAAAAGGAAAGTAACATGTACTTGGTGGGTGTCATGTGATAAATTTATGGGTATTCTTGGATTTAAAAAAATGCCAAGTGACAGAACAATTGATAATAATAGTATAATTAAATGTCAAATGGCAGTAGAAAATAATGGTAAGTGACATTAAGATTTAATGACAAGTGTCATTAAAAATTGTGAGACAATTAGATTAGAAATTGGAGACAAATGGACTAGAGATTAATGGTATGGGTTACCATTATTAAAGGATGTCATTTTGATTTTTAAGTGGTAAGTGTCATGCAATTTATTTTGAACAAAAAAAAAGCTCCTTGTAAAACTTATTGGAAAACTCGTAGTCGAACTTGATTAATTTGTCTTAATCAAGTTCGACTACAAGTTTTCCAATAAGTTTTACAATGAGCTTTAGGAGCTCTTAATAAATTGCATGACACTTACCACTCAAAAATCAAAATGACATCCTTTAATAATGGTACTCTATACCATTAATCTCTAGTCCATTTGTCTCCAATTTCTAATCCAATCGTCTTCCAATTTTTAATGACACTTGTCATTAAATCTTAACGTCACTTATCAATATTTTCCACTTCCATTTGACACTTGATTATACTACCATTATTAATTATTCTACCACTTGGCATTTTTCCTAAACACGAATGAATAAAAAAATATTGTTTATGGATGTCTCAATTACTCAAATTTGAAGAAATTCTCTCTTTCCAATGAATGAGCAAAAGAACCACTTCAAATTAGGATTTCGAAATGAAAGAATTCTGTTCTATCAAAATATTGGATCTTTTTTAAAAAAATTGGCCGACGCCTAAGTTCATAAGAGTATTGGAGAGAAATTTCTAAAGAATATTATATTATAATGCGATGATCAAAAATGGGTGGAAAAACCAAAATGAGACCAAAAAAAGTTATCATATCATTCTAAATATCATTCTAAGTGGTCCAATCCTTTGCTCATTAAGGAGAAAAAAGGATAAATAGAAATGTACATTCTAACCCATTTTATTGGAAGGGCGTGCTACTTGTTTACACCTATTAGTTCGTAAGGGATTCAATGCAGACTTTGATGGGGATCAAATGGTTGTTCATATATCTTTATCATTGGATGTTGGGAATTCTGCCCTCATGAGATGTGCACCTGATGTCCTAAGTGACCTCTAGACATGCATCCCACAAAGGTGGCATGCTCACACCAATTTGTTACTAAAATCAAACTCATTTCCTTCAACTTCAGTAAAGATTTTAAAAATCTTCGGATCAGAATTTCAAAATGACTTCTTTAGAACAATTGTATCTTAATGTCTCTAGTTTATTTTCAATTAAGAATCACCTCATTTTGAGATCCACATATCAAAATATCATCAAAATACAGAAGTATATTTAGTATAATATCCAATTCATACTCTTTAGACATGTTTTGGTACAAAAGGCATAACTTTCTCTAGAGATGTCAGATTAAGGTCATATTAGGACAGTTTCAAAGATAACTTCTAGATCTACAACTTCTGTGAAGATTTGAAGAGAGATTTTACCATTTGGAGTGTTAATACACGGGCCATGTGGAAATACACGATCACACCGTGTATTCCTCAGGTCTGATGGCCTTTTCCTTCTTGGAAGACACGGTCAGTGTTAAGTTACATGGCCTGATCATGTACTCCTTGGATCTTTACTGAAATCTCCCTCTCTAAGACATCTCCAATGGATCCTACATCCATGTTAACACCACTTTCACTCATAATCTTTCCAAATTCAACTCTCCTAGTGCGATATCACTTCATTTACTATAGTTGTTTTGTATATACATCCTATGCAGCATCACCGACTTATAATGATCATATCTGTCAACTCTGATATCCAAAAATTTTATACTATATATCATTAGAAAGCTAGAAAGATAAGCTACAACTTTCAAGAGACAACTTTATCTAATTCAACCTGGATTAATACAAATTTTTCCTTGAAGTCAGAACATGAATTTTACCCCTAATGAAAAACTTGAAATTTGCACTGTACAAACTTAGAATGTCATGAGCATAACTATTCAACTACCAATATTATTTCATTAAACTCTCTAATCTCTACTCAATTGACTCATCACTTACAACTAATTCTCATCATTCACAAAAATTCGATCTTTCTTTTCACAACATCTCACTTATATATAATAATAATTTATGTTCAGAATTCATCATCTCAAGTTGATAACTTTTTCAAGTATACCTAATTTCAACTCCACTTGATCCATACACAATTCATAATTCATTAACATCATAAGAAAGGAGTTTACAAAGCTTTATTGGCATTTCAAGCCACAATATATCATTTCACAAAATCCCCAAAATACATGTAACATCCCATCACCGATGGGAAGGGTAGAATAGTAATTTGGAACGGGTTATGATCATTTAAAAATTTGCCTTGATATGTTCATGCATACACATACAAGTGAATAACGAATTTTGCACATGTAAATGACTATACATGCATTCATGATATTTCCTGGTATTTTGGCCATAAATGTGTTTATTGTGAAAAATGTGATTTTTGTGCTTGAAAATTTAATTGGAGTGGGTCTTTGTGTGTTTTGAATTTTGGGAGAATTTTAGAAATTTTTATGAAAATTTTGGGGTAGTTTTTCAGACTAGGAAAAATGTCAACTGATAAACTGGTTGGTGATCGGTAGTAGAAATTACTGTCCAATGGCATTGAAAATTTAAATACATGAGTTTTGGATTTATTAATTTGAGCCATTAGAATTTGGGGAGAATTTGGAGTAGAAATTGGAGACCAAATGGAC
>JANZLF010000007.1:139345-153746 GCA_026546835.1 Erythroxylum foetidum | reverse complement strand
CTTTTAGAGGTTTTTCTACAAACCCTAAGCCCTATTTTCAAGTTCCAGCTACAATCTACATCAATTATAGCCTATTCCATTCTACTTATCTTTGTTTTTCCTTCCCACACTACGTCACAAGGGCACTCTTTGATGGTAGCAATTACCTTGAGGACCCAATCACACACGAATGACACTTCAATGCAAATGATTCTAGTTCCAATTTAACAAATTCAACTACATATATCTGAGATATGTACATTTCACTAGCAATCATTTTTGAAGCAGGAAAGCTTGATTATCACATATATTTTTTGTTTACTTTTGTTAAAAAAAATAAAATAAGTACAATATTTTTAAGACAAGATGTAAAAGTGGTGTAATGGTTTTTGTAAACTAAGATATAGGGCAATAATTCAACAATGACTATTTTATGGAGGATTTTAGCAAATAATGTAATCTTTTATGAAAGAAGAAACGTTTCTTAATCCAACAACATGCAGCAAAGGAACTCACCAGTATTATTAATGCTGTACGCCCTTCTCTTGTGGACTCTTCAAGTGCTCCATTCTTTTTCTTGCTGCTCAACTGTTTTCTCAGCTTATTTAACACCTGCCGTGCTATCCTAACAAATATAACTGTGTATGAATGTAAGATTCAAATGGAGGACAGTGCAAATTAAACCCATCGAAAAAGACAAGTAGGGATATTTGCTTTGGAAGTTTAGCCAACAAATACCATATGGATATTTTCTTCCAACAGATAACCAATATTTCATCCCTCCTACTGCACATTTTTCTAATTCAGTCCTATTTTAGTTTTTTTTTCAAATTTTAACTGTTAAAAATAAATCAAACATATTTTTTTAGGGTTAATTACCAAAAAAATTCTCAAAACTTAATTTTGCAAATATAACTCAAATTTTTAAAAGTGGCAATTAAATACCTAAACTTTCAATTTCTCTCAAATTAGCCTGATGTTAGTGTTTCTATTAACGGAGCTGAAGTGGTTGCTAGGTGTAAATCAATTTCCACGTGAGAATTAAATTAATTGTTAGTAATTCACTTTGAGGGGATTAGGCATACGAGGGAAGAGTAAACAGACAAGAAAAAAAAATCATCCAAACAGAAAACCAATCTCTATACAAAAGTGTATATAAACCTCACAAATCAAGGTGAGATAATAGCCTATGTTCTTTTTGTCTTTCGTTCTTCTCTTTGCTGATAAAATTTTATGCTTCTTATTTTGTTTTCGCCAATACATCTCATTACCTCCTGTCAAAAACAACTATAGCAATTTGACAAATAATTAACAATGCCCCTTCTACAGAAGCCCTTCATTCTGATAACAGATGCTCCAGACAGAAAGATAGCATAAGTCTCTCATATTGAATACCCTCCATTGATATATTACTAAACACACCAAATGATGCTTCCTCACACCACCTATACAACCTCCTCCCTCTTCAATGGCTGTCTTGTTGTTCTTCCCTTTATATACCCTCTTACTCTCTAATTTCCACTCAACAACAACAAATGCCTCATCTTTCTGTTCTTCTTCTTCTCTCTTTGTACTCAATTTCCACACTATCACTAGCTAATTAAGCTTTAAATGGGTTCTTTGGATGAATCTTCAACCCTGAAACTTATCAAACAACACCCATTAAGAGACATCACTTCCATGGACAATTTCACGTTTATCAACAACCTTGGATTGTACACCTCTGATTCTAAGAAATCCAAGCCCTTAAAGGGTTCGACTTTAAGACAGCAAAAACCCACCATGACAAACATAACCATACCTCCCCCAACGTCACAACATTTAACAACATAATCGAGATCACGAACCAAGAGAAGCATTATAGAGGTGTTTGTCGACAACCATGGGGAAAGTATGTGGCTGAGATTTGGTAGTCACAAAAATGGCATCCTACATTTACTATAACATAGCCACGATAGTTCCGTTAACAGAGACACTAACGTCGGACTATATTTGAGAAAAAATAAAAATTCAAGTATTTAATTACCACTTTTTAAAATTCAGACTATAATTGCAAAATTCTGTAAACTTTAGGATTTTTAGTAATTAACCCCTTTTTTATGTTAACTCCATTTGTAATTTGACAACGCATATTGTTATCTATGGAAAAAGAAAAAGGAAACTTCTACCAAAGTTAACAAGTATTCCTTAATGTATCCTTTTGAAGGACTATATAAGGTATGATTCATTATGCTAGAATAAACAATTAAAAAATGTATTCTAGGTAATGGAAGTCAAGGAAATGGAGCCTTTATCATTTCGAAGCAATGAACATGAACAAACAACTTAGAAACAATTTTCGGTAGGCCTCATAGTTGTTTAATCTCATTCACATTGAATTCATTTTCTGTTGAAGAACTGATATGTAGACTAAGTACAACAATTATACTAGGTGGATACTATCAGGGCTAATTGTAATAAGTTGAATCGAACAATTATGACTAAATGAATAAACTAGTCCAACATCTACTAGGCTTCATAAATTAATTTGGCAATTGTCAGTTGAAACTAGTTTAACATGCCCTTGTTTGTGATCTAGTTGTAGGCACCCTAAAATCACCCAAAAGCTCTGGTTGCAAGTTGTATTTATGTGCCTTCCTATTGAAGATTTTTTAGGAATCAATAATCTTCTTATTACTTACTTACATTAAACATACGATTACAAGAGGTATATACAGATAACCTATACACTTAACCTAATATAGGAAAATATACTATTATCCTTAATTATCCTTAATTACTAATTATATATAATAACCAACATTCTTCCTCAAATTGGTGCAAACATATTACACATGCCCAACTTGCAGACAATGGTATGAAAGGCTTGACTATTGAGTCCTTTTGTGAAAAACATCAGCTAGCTGCTTTTCTAACGATACATGGAACGAGCTCAAGACAACATCAGTTAACTTTTCTTTGACAAAATGACTATCAATTTCAATGTGCTTCGTTCGGTCATGTTGAACAGGATTATGAGCAATACAGATTGCAGCTTTGTTATCACAATACAAAGATAGCCTATCTTCTCCAACCAACTTCAACTCTGCTAGCAACTTCTATAGCCATAAAAGTTCACAAACACCTTAAGCCATAACACTATATTCTTCTTATAAACTTGATCTTGCAACCACACTCTATTTCTTGCTTCTCCAAGTGACTAAGTTACCTCCTACAAGTATGCAATAACCAGAGGTGGATCTTCTGTAATCTAAAGATCCAGCCTAATCCTTATCTCTAGAGGCTTCAATTCGAAGATCACCATGTTTTGAGAAAAGAAGATCTTTTCCTGGGGCTGACTTTAAATATCACAAAATGTGAAAGATAGCCTGTTGATGAGATTCTCTAGGATCATGCATAAACTAGCTCACTAAGCTAACTGCATAAGCAATGTTTGGTCTGGTGTGAGAAAGGTAGATAAGCCTACCAACTAATCTCTAATATTTGCCTTTATCAACTGATTCTTCAATTCCTGCTTGCAACTTATGATTGCTTTCAATGGGTGATTTTGCTAATTTACATCCCAGCATATCGGTTTCATTCACAAGATCTACAATGTATTTCCTTTGAGAAATGAAGATTGCTTTTATTGATCTTGTAACTTCAATTCCCAAGAAGTATTGTAACTTTCCAAGATCCTTGATCTCAAACTCTTGAGCTAAGAGCTTCTTCAGCTGAGCCATTTCTTCTTTATCATCTCCTGTCATCACTATATCATCAACATAAACAAGAAGAAGAGTGATCTTACCCTTGTAGTGTCTCATAAAGAGGGTATGATTAGCATTTGTATACCCAAAAGAGATCATGGCTTTGTTGAATCTGTCAAACAAAGCTCTGAGGGATTGTTTCAACCCATACAAGGCTTTCTTCAATCTGCACAACTTTTTTTATTCCTCTCATTATCAAACCAGAAGGAATCTCCATACAAACTTCTTCTTCCAAGTCTCCATGTGGGAATGCATTTTTCACATCAAATTGCTGCAAATCCCAATCCAAGTTAGCTGCACATGATAGCAAGATTCTGATTGTGTTCATTTTGGCAACAGGGGCAAATGTCTCCTGATAATCAACTCCATAAGTCTGAGTGAATCCCTTTGCCACTAATCTGGTTTTGAATCTTTAAATCAAACCATCAACGTTGTGTTTTACTGTGAACACCCACTTGTAGCCAACTAGCTTCTTGCCTGGAGAAGTAACTAGTTCCCAGGTTTCATTCTTAGCGAGAGCTTTCATTTCTTCTACCATAGCTTCCTTCTATTTTGGATCTGTGATAGCTTCCCTCCAATCCTGTGGAATAGACATAGCGGAAACAGACAAGGCAATGGCTTTATAGGAGGGAGACAAGTAATCATAAGAGACGAAGTTAGTAATAGAATGTTTTGTACACGACTTGACCCCTTTTGTCTGAGCAATGGGTAAATTTTAATCATAATCAGAAAATAACTCACCCGAGGATTCTTGTACGGTAGAAAGCATGATGGCTTCTTCAAACCTATTCTTCCTCGAGTATCTCAACAAATCAGGTCTATCTAAACATCCAACAACAATCTCCCTCTAAACATCAGTCTCCCTCTAAACATTAGTCTCCTCATTCTCCCTCTGCACAAGATCATGAAGTACCATAGGCACAACTTCTTCTCGATTGCTCTCCCCTTGAAGAGGTGACTGTGTAGTGCCAAAGTAAGGTTCAAACTCCCAAAAGGTAACAACCATACTGACATAAAACTTACTAGATGGGGGGTGATAGCACTTATATCCCTTTTGGGTTGGAAAATACCCAATGAACACACATTTAAGGGCCCTTGGTTTTAATTTCCCAACATTCCTAGTATAGACAAAGCAGACACACCCAAAAACCTTTAGTGGAACAGCATAGCCATGTTCCCTAGTTAGGACTTCTAAAGGAGTCCAGAATTGGAGAGTTTTGAGAGGCATTCAATTAAGAAGATAGGCTGCCACAAGTATAGCATGCCCTCAGTATGACTTTGGAACATTCATAGTAAACATAAGGGATCTAGCAACTTCCAACAACTGTCTATTTTTCATTTCAACTACCCCATTTTTTAGCACTAATATAAGGAGAACTAGTTTGATGAACAATCCCATAGGACTCCAAATAAGTACCAAACCTACTATCCATGTATTATGTCCCATTATTAGTTCACAATACCTTTATCTTAGCATCAAACTAAGTGTGAACCATGTTATGAAAAGATTTAAATAAGGAGAACTTTTTGCTTTAATCAAATACACCCAAGTTATTCTAGTGCAACAATCAATGAAAGTAACAAACCATCGATTTCTAGACAAAGAAGCAGTCTATGCAAGCCCCTAAACATCAAAATGAATAAGCCTAAAAGGAACGACGACTTTATTATCACTTGAATGGTAAGAGTTTTTAGTATCCTTAGCATACTCACAAGCATCACAAGATAAATAATCAAACTGAGTTCTAGAACTAAACTGGGATATAGTTTTTCTAAAACAAAAAATGATGGATACCCTAACCGCCTATGCCACTATATTATTTCCTAGTTAACATCTTAATATTCCCCAACAACGGCCAAGCCTTGACTAACTTCCATCATGTATAAGCCATTATGCTCTCTACCACTACCAATTCTCTTCCCTATTTGAAGATCCTGAAAGATACAATAATCAGGAAAAAAATTCAACCTTACAGTTTAGAGCCTCGGTGATAGCAATGACAGATAAAAGATTGACAAGGAATTAAGGAACATGAAGAATAGAAGACAACTTAATTAGGAGTGCAAACAATATAACCTGTCTCGGAAATAAGAGTTAAGGATCCATTAGCCACCCTGACACTATCCTTTTTAGAAAAGGAGAGTAGATAAGAAAGCCTTTAGAAATGCCTGTCATATGTCTATTCGCACCAGAATCAATAATCCATGAGTTAAGTTCTTGTCAATTTTGGAGGTAGCACTAGAGGAAGAGTTGAGCTGTGACAGGAGACGCCTGAAATGTTGAATTTCATAAGAAGAGAGACTGTCAACTGAAGCAGACTTCTTGGATGATTCTACAGTTTCTAGCAGATTTGCTTGAGCCCTTGTAGGGTTGGCTCGTTCCCCCCCTCGAGCCCTAGTAGGTCTCCCACACAACTTCTCGCAGGTCTCTTTTATATGCCTTGCCTTTTCACAGTCATCACAATGGAAATGATCTTTATCAGAAGTAACATCCTTCGACTGCTCATGAGTAATATAAGCTACTAAGCCCGACTTCTCAACTGGTGCAGTATAAAGCATCACACTTTTTTTGATCTCTTCTTGTTGGATTGAAGAATTTGCCTCCTCAAGAGAGAGAAAAGGAGATCTACCAATAACTTGAATTCTCAACTGATCAAATTCTGGATTCAAATAAGCCAAAAAGTCATAGACTCACTCCTTTTCAAGCATGTTTTGAATCAGTACCGCATCATCAACACACTTGGCTTGAAAATCTTGATAATAATCCAGTTCCTGCCATAAACTATCCAACTCAAAAAAATAATCTAAAACAGTAAGCTCACCTTGCTTTGTCATTAATTTTGTTCTGGAGTTCAAAAATCCGAGCATCATTTCCCACACGAGAATAAGTATTTTTTGTAGCTTTCCATATCTTCTTTGCAGTGTTAAGCAGTAAATATTGTCAGGAGATCTTAGGGTGCATAGAATTAAGAAGCCAAGACATAATCAATGAATTATCAGAGTTCCATTGACTAAAAGGTAGGATCAACAACAAGTGGTGGTTTCTTATTCCTATCAACACCTTCTAGCCTTGATAGACAACAAACATTTTCTAGACCAAGCTAAATAAGTGCTACTGCCATCTAGTTTAATAGGACTAATCAGAGAATAGGGACTGTCATTAATAGGATAATGTTTCTCTACCTCCTTAGAAGCTTCATTATTATCTGACATAATGGCACGACAGAAGTGAAGAAAGGAACAAAAAAACGACTCCAAAACGACAACAAAATGAGAGGTCCAATAAACCAACAACGTCGGAAGCGACTAGATTGTAGCTGGTCGGAATCAAAGAAGGCCGGCGAATAGATCTGTCCAAAAACAAAGACGAACGGTGGCCGGAGGTGATGTCACATGCTACACGTGTTGGCAAGTGGAGGAACTGTCGAAATGGAAGGGTGGCACGTGTGCTCACGTGCGAGGTCGGATGATTTTGAAATTTGGGTAGCTGTAGAACGTCCCCTGGACTGTGCTCCAGTGACGACTGTGTTGAAAGGAGAGGAGCGAAATGTGACCTCTTCACACTTGCCAAAAACTAGTGTAATGAAACATTATTCTTCCAAACTAAACTACTGCAGAAGGGAGTAAACTCAAGCTTCAATCGGCAAAGGCTCTGATACCATGAAAATTTTTGAGGAATCGATAATCTTCTAATTACTCATTTATGTTAAATATACGATTACAAGGGCTATATACAGATAACCTATACACTTAACATAATATAGGAAAATACAATATAACCCTTAATTATTAATTATACATAATAACCAACATCTATCCTAAAATCACCTGGAAGCCACCAAAGAGTGATTGTTTTCATATAAGTAAAAAGAAATAACGAATTATTGTTGTATCTATTATGAAGTATCAGCCCTAGTATTTTAGCAATACATGCTTCTTTCAATCTGACAATATTAATATCAAAAACTATAATACCTCATTAACAAAATCTTCATTAAATCAATCTTGCTAACTATTAAATTTTCATTTCTCAATACTCAATGATTAATTACTTTGATGCTAAAGGGCATGCATCAATCTTGCTAACTACCAAATTTTCATTTCTCAATACTCAATGATCAATTACTTTGATGTTAAAGTGCATGCGCATATATTTATGGGTGAACTAAGCAGTCCTTTTCTACTTATCCCCTATACCTTGAAATAGGAGTACACCAGTACATGATAACCAACAAACCTTGGAACTAAGAAGGATCATAATAATAAAAAGTACAAATGAACAAGAAATATGAACTTGTCTTGCTACAATAAATAACTGATAAACCATAAGTTGACAAAAGGTTAAGATAAAAAGGTAAACGGTAATAGTAACTAGTAATAACTTGCAAGTTTATATAATATTCTATATTTAACTAAATTCCTAAATACCATTATCTTGGTGAAAGTTCTATAGTTTATCTGTTAGACTTGACTTAGAATTTCACAAGTGTTAAGGATAATCTACAAAACCGTAAGTCAGCAGTCCTTAACTAAACTAAGGAACTACAAGGAGAAAATTCCCGCACAACAAAGATTGGTAGTTGGAAACAAATGTCAACATCTCCAAGTTCAATTATTCATCGAATGGGTACATGGCTACTTGGCCATATCCACTACAATGTTAGTGACAGATGCATATTTGTTTTTCATCTTCAGTAGCCATCCACATGTAATAAAGCAGTTAATTATTCAAATAAGTCAGAAGTTTTTTTTAAAATTAATAGATTTCATTATAAGAAAATATATACAATCTAGAGGATAAAACTAATATAATCCATAGAATCTAGATTACAGAGATTTATGGTTCCTAGTAATCGTCTACATCTTGAGATCGAGGGAACTTGGGAGACCACTTAGTCCAGTATCACTCCAATCCGCATCTACTCTTCATGTTACTTATTAGATTTGTAGCTATTCCTTTGGCTAACATGGCCAATCTGCAATGCAGGAAGATGGCCTGAAAAACCATTTCATTGCTTCTACTTTTTTGTTTGAATGCTCTGCAATTGCGCTCTTTCCATATGTAGTACACCAAGGATGCCTAACTTAAGCTGATAGCTTTGAGATCAGCTACATTATGCACTCTAAATTTCCCCAGCCAAGTTATAGTTTCTCTCCAAGAATCCGTTGTTCGGGCCATGTGTATATTTTGCAACCGATCCTTGACTTGTCTGGTATACCTGCATCTAATCATGCGGTGTTTCAAACTTCCCAATTTCGCCTTACATAACTCATAGTTCAAATTGCTAATGGAGAACCTGACCTTATCCCTTGTAAGCAAACCTCCATTCATTCCCATCCAAAAGATGAATGAATTAGCTGGATTAAGATCACTATCCCATATTAAGGCTACCTACTCCTGCCTTGTGGTCTATGTAGCCTGTAACAGTGTTTTACAGGCCTTTGTGTTGAACTCTCTTGAGTTATTTGCTAGCCACTAAATATCATCTTGCTCTCCTTCCCGACGTCGAGGCAACTCTTCCATAATGAAACTAGCACTCCTACTATTGTGGAAGGGCCATATCCACTGATTATTTTGAATAGGCATACTTACTTTGGTAGTTGGATTCACCACTAATTTCAAGCCCTGTACCTCCTCCACCTTATATAGAGGACTTTGCAGTGCCAATTATCATACCAAAAAAGACGTGCTTTCTCTATTCCCAATCCTATGCAATACCTGACTCTGCATCCATTGTCTGGTTTCTAGAATTCCTTTAAGAATGCTTGACATATCTTGCCTTGGCTGTAGGATCCAAATACTCTTGTGCTTAATGAATACATTATGTATCCATTTCACCCATAAATCCTCCTTTTTGTAACATAATCACCACAAATCCCGCCCCCTGCTCACCCTATGATTCATCCTTGCATAATGGATGCCCAATCCCCCCTGTTGCTTAGGTCTATAAATTTTGTCCCAACTGATCTTTGCTTTGGTTCTGCCTTGGTTTGAGTTGTTCCACAAGAAATCCCTAACCCTCCTGTCTATTTCCTTAAGGATATTTTTGGGAATGGATAAATGGTTGATCCAATAAGTGGTAAGATTGCTCAGTATTGTCTGAATTAGCTATAGCCTGCCTCCATAGCTAAGGAACTGATTGCTCCATTGATTGATTCTACCCTGAATTAAGTCCAACAAAGGTTTCCAATCCCCATCATTGATTCTTCTTTGAGAAATTGGTACCCCCAGGTGTTTCAAAGGTAGTTGTCCTTGTGTTAATCCCATCTCGATAGCTATAGGTGCTACCTCTCTACTTGAGTTGCAAGATAAATAGAAACAACTCTTCAGAGGGTTGCATCTTAAACCTAAAATTCCTTCATTACTTGCATGATTATATTAATCGAGTTTTTCTTAACCTTGCAAAGCAATAAGAGGTCATCTCCAAAAGCTAAGTGTGTGAGCTTCAAACCTTTACATCTGTCATGGAACTGGAACTTTGGATGCCACCGTATGGTATTCACAAGAAGAGTTGACAAAACCTCCATGAATAGGACAAACAGGTAAGGGGATAATGGGTCCCCTTGCCTCAAGCCCCTCCTTGCTTTAATAAGGTTTGTAGGTTTCCCATCCACCAAGATTGCCATCGAAGCAGCAGTTACACATTCCTCAACCCATTTTCTAAACAGAGGAGGATAATCAACTGACTTCAATATAGTAAAACGAAAGCTCCAGTTGATTGAGTCATAGGCCTTTGCAAGGTCCATCTTTATGGTGCAATTCCTCATTCTCCTCTCAGAGTGATAGCCCTCTAACAATTCTTGGCAAAGTAGGATATTTGTTCCCACTGATCTCCCCTTGATTAAAGCATTCTATTCTGGGTAATTATTTTCCCCAGGCTAGCTCTCAACCTATTAGCTAAGATCTTCGTGATGGTTTTATAAAGAAAATTATAGCAAGCTATAGAACTAAATTGTTCCATCTTCCTTGCATTACTCTGTTTGGGAATAAGGTAGATAAACGTTTTGTATCATTTCTTGAGGATGTTCCTCTCTTATAGAACTCATCCACTGCTGCTAACACTTCTTCTCCTACAATATCCCGGTGTTTTTTAAAAAATCTACCATTATAACCATCTGGTCTTGGGGCTTTGTCGGGGTTCATTGAAAAAATAGCAATCTTGATTTCTTCCCTTGTTATTTCTCTTACCAACGCCACCTTATCATCTTCATCAAGTTGTTTAAGCCCTATTAGACCCTTTGCAAGTATATTTCTTACTGGCATTATAGTCCCAAATTACCAAGTATAGTACTCTACGGAAACCCTCTTCTTACTTTCAATCTCCTCATGGATCTGCCCCGTGTCATCTTCCAACAATCAGATAGAATTCTTATTCCTCCTAGCTGAAATTGAGCTCATAAAATACTTAGTACATCTCTCATCCGCCTTCATCCAGAGCATCCAAGATTTCTACCTTAATAGAGTATTGGTACTATTCAGCAGCACATTATATTTTTCCACCAATGCAGCTTCCTGTGTTCTTACAAATCTTCTGGTTTAACCAATATTCCTTTCTAGCATTGCTTTAGCTCTTCCAGAGCTTCAATTAGAGCTTTCAAGTCTGGTTGGACTGTCTTCCTACTGAACAATTTCAGTCAATTCTGTAAGGCTTTGAGTCTCATGGTGATCTAATATCCTTTTGATCCATGTACGGCCCCCTGCATCTCCTCGATGAGTATGTTTCTAAAGTCAAGATTATCCATTAAGTGATTGAAGATCCTAAATGGGGTCTTCCTCCTACTATCGCCTGTTTGCAACTCCAATACTATTGGACTGTGATCCGATACAGTTGGATCATCAAACAAAGCGTTACTTGTAGGGTAGGTCTCTATCCACTTGTCATTTACCATACATCGGTCCAATTTTTTCAACAAAAACCATTCTCCCGATTACTTTTGCTTTGTTATTTTCTTTTATCTTAATGATGTCTAGAGTAGTAATATGGTAACAACATTAGAAAGAGATGGCTTTGGTAGCCCCTTTAATTGGATTAAATCGTATATATATACAATAGCTAAGCATTTTTGTTAATACAAGACTAGATTAAAAAATTTATTTTGCACGTGCATTAGCATAAACTTTGCAAAAAAGAAAAAAGAAACAAACCTTGCAGACATGCACAGAAGTTCTCTAGCCTTATCAAGCTTATCCATTGCTTCAAAGGCATCAACCTTTCTTAGCGTATTTGATATCAACATTGCCACCCTAGCAAGTTGAAGCATGTTGGCACCAATCTGCCAAAGAGAAAGAGATCCAATGGAGTATGAACATGAGCTAGACAATTTTAAACTGAAACCGATTAATGATACTCTTGTAAACAAGATTAAACCACATTTTAACTTATTTCTCCCTGCTTCCCTCCCTCCATTTTTACAATAAGAATTCTCTAAATACAAACCTGAATGTGGTCTTTGGGAAGCAATATTTTCCGAACGTCCAAACACCTGCACTTAAATAAGTTAAAGATAAAGAGACCAATCAACTTAAAATTTTAAATTATTGGTGATGCTAACAAATTGACCATATCTTATTCTAACATGTCTCTATCATGAAATGTGGCAAATTTCAATAAATCACAAATCCACCAAAAACTAGGTAAGTATCAAATTTGATACCTCTTAGTCATATATGCTCTAAAAAACATGTCAAAAATCATCAAATTCAAAGTTTAGGGCACTGGGTGAAGACTAATAATAGATGATATATTTTCTAATGTTATGAAAATGTAATTTCATCACATTTTGAGGATGATATGTTTTGATTAGAGATTTATCCAGTAGGATTCACCTTTCAAGAAGTTCACTTGCTTCCTTTATATTCCTAGTTGCTTGAAGGGTCAAGGCCAACCTTTCAGCTGCAGCTACAGTCTCTAAAGACTTCCAGCCCTATCATAGCACAGAGCTATGCATCAAAAGGAATGAAAGAGACAGCATATGTGAAAAAAGAGGAGCTGAAAATAATATTCACAATCAATGATCAAATTTGTTGGATCAAGTGTGATAATAAAATATGTTACTACTATTATGAAACAAAGAGAGGAAATATTGTCTCAACCGATAATTTTGTACATAGGTAAAATTACAAATATACACAAATTGTTCAATTCCTGATTAGGCAAGTAAATGGGATCCTTATAATCAAGCTAAACAATCTATAACAATCTCTATAATCAAGTTATACAATCTGTAACACTCTCCCACAAGCTAGATCATAGATATTAGTCATACTTAGCTTGTTACAAATGTAGCCGAAATCCATTTAGAATCTATGTGAAAATACTTCCAAGTTATTCGTCAGTTTTCACATATCCTATAAAGATCAAGTTTTGCTGCACTTTGTCACAAACAAATGACAACCAATCTCATAAGCATAGTTCATCAAACACATGACTAGAAGCAATATGCAGAGTAGATTGGTTAACACACCACAACTTTGCTAATATTGAGGATATATGACCAATCTCTATTAAGAGCTTATATATCTACATTAGTAGATATATCGACTGTGTCATAACTCTACATTCAAATTTTGTACTGACCTGGGCACAACATTTCACTTTTTGCTTTTCCATAAAACCACGTTTCCTCCAATAAAAACACAACAAACAATAGTGGATTTCTACTTAATCCTGGAACTTACCCAATCTACATTTGAGAGACACTCAATATGAATGTGTCCATGATTTTCATAAAATATCTCTAGACCAAAAACTCCCTCTTAAGTAATATAGGATATGTTCTAAAGCAGCTTATTGATGGACGGTTTGAAAGACATGAATTGACTTATAATACCGATAGAATATACAATATCAAAACAAGTTATTGCAAGATAGTTCAATTGCCTAACCACCCTTAATTTTCTCAAGATCTTTAAATAAGTCTCCATCTTTGGTGAGTTGCAAATTAGGAAGTACTAAAGCACTACATGGATTAGACCTCAATTTTTTGATCTCAGTTAATAGGTCAAGCATGTACTTTCTCTTATACAGAAAAAAGCCTTTCTTGCTTAGTGTCACCTCTCTTTATAGAAGATATTTCAAAAATTCAAAATCTTTTGTGTGAAACTAATTATGAAGAAAGGACTTCAGAGGCGAAAAGTTCACGTATCACTTCCAATAGTGCCAATATCATCCACATACACAATAAGGAGAATAATGCCAAATGCAAAATATTTATAGAAAACTGAGTGGCCAAACTTATTTGTATTCATTTTAAATGTTTCTACTACTTGACTAAAATTTCCAAACTATGGGAACCCTATATTAAACCATATAGGGACTTTTCAGAGATGACAAACTTCCTTATACTACCCCTGAGCAACAAACTCAAGTGGTTTCTCCATATATATTTCATCCTGAAGGTTACCATATAAGAAGGTTTTTTTTAATGGCTAACTGATGTAAGGGCCAATCATGAGTAGCTACCATAGACATGAATAAATGAATAAGGTTAATTTAGAGATGGGAGAGAGTGTCAAAATAATCCACACCATAAGTGATGAAAGTTGAAGACAATTCGTGTTACATGATTTTGTGTACATAGGAACAAGGGTTTATATACAAAATTCCTAGGACTATTTGGGAAGTAATATAGCTAGTAACTCTATGAAATCTCTCAATTATATGAGAGATTATAGA
>JANZLF010000007.1:104017-117688 GCA_026546835.1 Erythroxylum foetidum | reverse complement strand
CAACTAATAAGGAAGTAACAGAACATAACTGGAAATAACAAAAATTAGACCACCTAGGATTCCTTATTTCACACACGACATCAGTATCGTTCATATGTTTGACCCACGAATGCATCCATAACACAATTTTAACAAGTTCCTTTTGGATTAACTTCTTCAACTTTTTCACTCCTCTAGGTTCCCTTTTTCTCACATAACACTTGTACCTATTACCAACATGGGATATAGATTTATGAGGTTCATTGTTTAAAGAAACCATAAAATAATTAGAACCTTCGTAATCACATGAGAGTATTTCCATGTTTCATAATGGTTTCATCATTTTTATAGACATAAACAAATATGAGAATCCTTTAAGAGAATCTTGTGAAATTATTATATTTTTATTATTATAGATAAAATTTCCTAAGTGTTATGAATCCCTATAACTTAGGGCTTCAAATTATTTAACTTTCCAACATGTTTCTTCATAGAATTCTCAATGGAATTTTAAAAAATGTTAAATGAGCTTTTTGCAGTAGAAAAATACTAAAACAAGAAAAACATAGCATGAGTATTAAAATGGAAAATTAGTACAAGATGCGGGCTATAAAAAAATCATCTAGAATATAAAAAATAACATATCGACAATTCATCTCATAAAAAATTTCACATGATAACTACTAATGCAGTTAATGTGGAAAAGACAGGTGATTACAACAATATGTGGTTACTGTCCTTTACTACTCAAATTTCTCATGTTAAATATTTACGTGCTTTTTGTTTGATGAAAATCTGAAATTTTATATTTTGCTATATGCAAAAGGGAAGATACATGCCATAGTTTTGGAGTTCATGAATTAACTACCGTACTTGTTTGATTCTTGTGATTTAATTAGGCCTTTGAGAACAAAACACTTGGATGTTAAATGTCAATTAATTGAGAACAAAACACTTGGATTAATTGAGAACACTTGGATGTTAAATGTCAATTAATCCAATATTTCGTTATAGAACAAAACACTTGGATGTTAAATGTCATTTGGTTAAAAAGTAACCTAAGGAATTTGTTCAGCCATAGTTTAGTCCTTCTTTAGCACAACTTGCTAATGTATTCATAAAGCTGTTGAGAGAAACTCTACATCAACAATTATGTGTCAAGTTGGTGAAGTATGACAAGTAGAAGATATATCAAACTAGTATCGTGTTGGAAAATTGAGGCAAAATTTGATCCCGTGTACAATAGAATAGTTACTATTTTATTTGATTTTTCAAAAGCTAAGATCACTTAAATTCTATAGCATGATTAATATACAAAATGTAATAAAGCACAAATCATACTCTATCCCCTCTTATAAAGTTTGATCATTTTCTTATTGTTTTCCTTGAACTATTTTTCAAATTAGCTTATCTCAACCACCATAGTCACAAAAGTATCTGGCCTTTAATCATATTAACAGAACATGTTGAGAGAACTCTACAATTATGTTAGAGAGGGTTAGGCAAGAAATGCTAGCTCCTTTAAAGCCTAAGACTATTTATAATAAGTTTTAGACCTTTTAATAATTTAATTAAAATAAAATTCTAATTTAAATTAAATTTTAATTCTAATTCTATACCAATTGTATCCAAATAAGACCTAATATCTCATGTTGGTCTTTATTTATTAAATATCTCATATTTAGTCATAAAGTTTCTCAAACTTTACAATCATGTTCAACTTGATTAAATTACATTTTCTCACTTCAACTTGTTCTTTGTGTGTAATCTAATAAGTTCTTAAAAATGTTGACAATGAGTATGAATTATAACTCTAAATCATATTTAGGATTAGATAAATTAAACATCTTTAATTTAAGTTTCATAAATATGTTGACAATGGATATAAATTATAACCTTACATAGTATTTAGAATTAGATAAATTAAACTTTTTAAATTAGAAATAAAATTATAATTTAAATTAAATTCTAATTAAATATCATTGTGCACAAACAAAATACAATATCTCATATTAGTCTTTATTTACTAAATATCTTATATTTAATCATAAGGTTTCTCAAACTTTAAAATCAAGTCCAACTTGATTAAAACACATTTTATCTCTTCAATTCATTATTTGTATGTGACCTATTAAGTTTCTAAATATGTTAACAAAAATATATTAAATAATTTATATCTATAAATCAAGATTGATGTCTAAAAACGCATCACCAACACCCAAATATTTAGAAATCTTAAAGCAGTTTTAACTAACCTTTCCATGCAAATTTTTTTATATAATTAAATCATTTCATCATACAATAATCCAATTAGACAATGCATGAATTTAATATTCTCTATTTGAGTCCAATCACATTAGTTCTCTATTATCGACAATTGATTCTATTAATAACATTTGTAAACTATTCTACAAAGTATCATTCCACCTAGACAGCGAGAAAATGAGAGAAAGATCTTTGTATTGTCTATCTATTCATATATACAAAGGGATTTTTCAATAAGGAAAGAATTCATAATTTTATACTAATTACATGCATGATTTGAGTGCTAATTATATGCTAATGAATTGTTAATTGATAGCTAATAGTTGACTACATCATATGTTAACAGAGTGAATTTAGCAAATTCATCTATAAAAATTATAATTGTCTTCTTAAGAAATGAGTTAGGTGCAGTAGTAACTGCAACATGCATAGAATGGGATGTTTGAGATTTGTTTTGTAGCTTGCAACACATGCGTTTGGTATGGCCTGATTCATGATAATATCGACAGAAAATTCTTCTTAGATCCTTATTTCTATTCCTAATTGCATGTCCCGCCTCCATTATTATTCTAATTAGATGATTACTTAGTGTCAAATCTATTATTTTGACTAACAAGAGCACTACAAGTCTGAGTGTTAGGAGTGATAAATACATTGACATTTGTGTGAAATAGACAAATAAAGACCTCGTATAGGGATGAAATCTTAGCACTAGAGAGAATTTTAGACCTAACAATCTTAAACTAAGGGTTAAGACCAGTCAAAAAGCTCATCACTACCATTTGCGCCCATTGAACTTGAAAACTTCGATATCAAGACTAAAAAGTAACAAAACATTCAATTCTTCATAGGGGTTTTTTAAAATTCATAAATATGCGTACAGAGACTGGTCTTTTTCATAAATTAAGCAGAAAGTGTATTTTCTCATATGAATCTGTTACAACACTACTAGCTATATATATATACAAAAACCTAGTATCCAACTAAAACCTAGTATCCAACTATGGTAGATACCCATAAATCATGGAGTATCTTATCAAAATCTTCGTCAATCCTGTCAGAATCTTGAACAATAATATCCTAACTTAAGGATACAATCTGTTACAATATATTTTCCTAAAATAGTCTCCTAGCTGTACGGTTTTTTCACACTCCCCCTTAAGTAGGTGAATTGGTATATACAATAGTTTGAAAAACTGAGTTGCACCCTTTGGTAAGAATGTCAAGAAGTTGATCATGTGTAGACACATAAGGAGTACAAATCAGTCCACTCTCTAGCTTCTCCTTGATAAAGTGCCTATCAATTTCGAAGTGCTTGGTAAATGAGTTTCCCTACCAAGCATTGATACATTTCTCTATCTACTAGTACATCCTCCTCTACCGTTTCAAGCTTAAGATTCGAATCCATGGGAGTACTTGCTGGTTCGCATGTTGTATTGCCTATTTCTTTGAGAAGATCTGTAACATATTTCCGTTGAGAGATAAAAATTCCCATCCTAGAGTGAGCAACTTCAATCCCGAGACAATACTTTAACCTTCCCAATGCCTTGATCTCAAATTCCTTAGCCAAACATTGACTCAAAAACTTTTTTCCTTAACATCATCTTTTGTTACTATTATATCATTGACATACACCAAAAGAGCTGTAACTCTCCCTGAGGGAGAGAGTTTAATGAATAGTGTGTGGTCTCCTTGGCTTTGTTTGTATCCCATGGCCAACATAACTCTTGCAAATCTACCAAACCATGCCCGTGGTGATTGCTTGAGACCATACAATGCCTTTTTTCAATTTACACACAGTATGAGTAGCTAAGTTATTCTTATAACCAGCCGAAACCTCCATGTATATCTCCTCCTCTAGATCTCCATGTAAGAACGCATTCTTGACATTGAACTATTGCAAATCTCAACCAAAATTAGCTTCAAGTGATAACAACACTCTAACTGTGTTCATCTTTGCAACAGGAGCAAAGATCTCTAAATAATCAATTCCATAAGTTTGGGTTTAGCCCTTGGCCACCAACTGTGCCTTGACTCTCAATCAACCCATTTTCTCTATACTTCACCGTATACACCCACTTACAACCCACCAGGTTCTTTCCTGCCAGTAACTTAACCAACTCCCAAGTTTTGTTCTTCTTTAATATCTCCATCTCTACATTCATAGCTTGTTTCCATTTTTTATTAGACAAAGCATCAAATAGGGTGGTAGGAATGGTGATGGTATTCAAGCTTACAAGGAAAGCTCTATGAGATGATGAAAAATTCTTAAATGACAAAAAATGTGCAAGAGGGTACAATGGTCATTTTGTAAACTCTCTGGTTCCTTTCTTGATGGCAATTGGAAGGACCTGGTCATTGTTATTCTCATGAAATTCATCTTGTAATGAAGAGTTAGAAATTGTTACCTCATTCAAAGGATCAGAGTTGGACTTCTAGACTTGCATAGGTTCCGGGATAGTCGTATTCCTTCTTGTGTATACTTTACCTTCGCCAAATCTTACATAAGGTTTTTCTTGTGGTTCATTGGATGTTTTGGATGAACAAAGAGGTGCGGAAGAATCAGATGAACAAGGAGGTGCGGAAGCAGATGTAGGAGGATCAGATGGAGATTTAGACAATGACAGATCAAGAAAAAAATGTTCCTTGTCTCTCTAGTTAAATCCTCCCCCTGAAGATAAGGATTGGTGAAATAAGGTTGTTGTTAACTGAATGTGACGTCTATTGAGACAAAATTTCTTTGATGGACGATGGAAACACTTGTACATCTGTTCCTAAGCCTATCCTAATGTCATCTCCTGATACAGAAGTAGCTATACCTGACCATACACTTAAGGTGTACTCTCAGAAGAAGAAAACTAGTACACTCCCTGTCCTTGAAGCTATACCAATCTCTGAATCAGTGCAGGCCCCTGCCGAAGAAGCTCAGAGTAGTAAGGATCAAGAGGACAACACAGATTTAGAACTACCAATTGCTTTACAGAAGAAATCTAGATGATGTACTATGCACCCGACGGAGAGGTTTGTCTCTTATGATGCTCTATCTTCTCAATACAAAGCATTTATTGTTAACCTGGATAGAATTGACATCCCCAAAAATATTCAAGAAGCTCTTAAAGTTCCAGAATGGAGAGAAGCAGTTTTCGAAGAAGAGTACTTGAAAAGAATGAAACATGAGAAGAAGTTGATCTGCAAAAAGAAAAGAACCCCGTGGGGTGTAGGTGGATATTCACAGTCAAATATAGGGTTGATGGTTCCATCGAGAGGTATAAAGCGAGATTGGTAGCAAAGGGCTATACTCAGACCCATGGGATGGACTACAAGGAGACATTGCACCTGTGGCCAAACTAAACACTATCAGACTAATGCTATCTGTAGCTGCAAACTTCGATTGGCCATTTTAGCAACTTGATATTAAAAATGCCTTCTTGAATGGAAAACTAGAGGAAGAAGTGTACATGAAACTTCCTCCAGGGTTTGATGAGGAAGGAGGAGGAAATAGAGTACGCAGACTAAGAAAATCCCTATATGGGCTGAAACAATCACCACGAGCTTGGTTTGAAAGATTTGCCAAAGTCCTAAAAAACAAAAGGATGTGCACAAGCTCAATCGGATCATACAATGTTCTTTAGAATTATAGAAGGTAAGAAGACAATTTTGATTATGTATATAGATAATATTGTCATAACTGGTGATGAAGCAGAGGAAATTACAAGACTCAAGTCGACTTTGAGGAAAGAATTTGAAGCTAAAGACTTAGGAGAAATGAAGTATTTTCCAGACATGGAAGTAGTGAGATCAAAGAAAGGGATTTACATCTCACAAAGGAAGTACATTCTTGATCTCTTGAAAGAGACCGGAATGTTAGGATGTAAACCAAGCACCACTCCCATTGACAGTACAAAGTTTGAGAATGAAGAGGATAAACTTGTTAATTGTGAAAAATACTAGACACTAGTGGGAAGACTAATTTATTTGTCTCACACTGGACCAGATATTGCTTTTGTCGTGAGTGTTGTAAGTCACTACATGCATACACCGAGGAAGCATTTTGAGGCAGTTTATAAGATCCTACGATATTTAAAGGGTACTCCTGGGAAAGGATTATTATTCAAAAAGGGGGATCAAAGAACACTTGAAATATAGACTGATTCAGATTGGACAAGTTCAGAAGAGGGTAGACGATCAACCATTGGGTATTGTACTTTCGTGTGGGGAAATTTGGTCACGTGGCAAAGTAAGAAACAAAAGGTGGTAGCCAAGAGTAAAGAGCAGTTGCAAAAGGGATTTGTAAAAGTCTCTAGTTAAAGAGAGTGTTGACAAAATTGAGAATCAATTTTGAGTCACCTACAAAACATTATCGTGATAACAAGGCAACCCTAAGCATGACACACAATCTAGTCCACCTTGAGAGAACAAAGCATGTTGAAGTTGATCGACATTTTATCAAGGAACAGATAAACGATGGGCCTATATGCCTAACTTATGTCCCAACGAAGAAGCAGACAGCAGATGTGTTTACCAAAGGTCTTCAAAGACAAGTGTTTGAAGAATATATCAGTAAGTTAGACATGAATGATATCTATGATCCAACTTGAGGGGGAGTGTGGTCAAGATACATATTATCTCATAACATTATAATATGATTGTAATCAGATTCTATAGATTAGATAGCAGTATCTTAGAGATAAGCATTATCGTAGGATTATCTTCTGTATCTACATAGATTATCTAGCCTATTATGTACTCATATTCATGTATATATGTACTACATTCTCTTAGTAATACAATACAGAGCAAATCAGCTCTTATTCACACAATCGAAAATAGTATTCGTGCTCCTAACATATAATCATATCATACCGTATGTCTTCTCGACCAAATGATTCCTCCAACAAGTTGATAGCCTCCAAATACAAAGGTTCTGCTTTATCAAATTCCTTCTTGATTCTATAAAGTTCAGCCTAAGAAAACAGAAACCAAAAAACAAAGAGCAAAGATGAAAAATGGCTTCCAATAAAAATAGCTTTCCGTAAGACTACTATTTGCAAGCAAAAGAAATTCTTTGCATTAACTGATAGTCCTAGCTAGTATTACTGCTATTGAAATAAGAATAAGTGCAAAAAGAAGAAAAAAAGCAGATTAACCAACTGCACAATTTGCATTTAAGGAAAGACTAAACGAACAAATGAAAAAGCGGTGATGCAGTAGGTAGGGCTTAATTTTTGAGAAAAAGAATAGCCAAAGTGATAAAATAGCAAAGTTTTTTTTTTTTTGAAAATTAATAGATTTAATTATAAGAAAAAATATACAATCTAGAGGACAACACTGGTCTAATCCATAGAATCTAGATTACAGAGAATTATGGTTCCTAGTAATCGTCTACATCTTGAGATAGAGGGAAATTGCGAGACCACTTAGTCCAGTATTACTCCAATCCCCATCTGCTCTTCATGTTACTTGTCATATCTGCAGCTATTCCTCTGGCTAACATGGCCAATCTGCAGTGTTCTCACTGCTTCTACTTTCTTGTTTGAAAACTCTACAATTGCGCTCTTTCCATATGTAGTACCCAACTTAAATAGCAAAGTTCACAAACATAAGGCAACAAAATGTCACTAGTTAGTTTTGAATAGGAAATAAATCCATTTCACTATTTTACTTTTTTCTTCTCATAAAAACTCCAACAAAAGCAAACAAAAAATATTTAGAATTTGCTTAGTCATATTGTAATAGACAAAAGGTAAAAGGAGAGAGAAAGAGAGGCCAAGAGAAAGAAAAGGGGATACTTGAGTTCTTAACAAAATAGTGAAAATACTCATATAGGAACTTCATATCTATACTGCATCATATAACCCAAACATTCACTTGTTTTAAACACACTAAAACACTAGCCACTAATCTAGTGAATGCTTACAAGTGATCGTATACGCTATATCAAATTTATCAATCGAGTCTTTTAACGGAATTCTTTTCATAATGGAGTCCTCTTACTTATTGAAACTTCTCAATTGAATACTTTTCATTAACTCCATCAATAGAGTGTAATGTGCAACCATATTGGTACAAGAACACATGGTAGCATGCCACATCAAAACATAATGACACATCATTTTTTGGAAGCTCAATATACTTACTACAGATGGCTTAAAATGAGGTTCGACTTTCCAATGCGCAAAGCAAGGATATTGTTCATAGCAAAGAACAGAAGAAGAAAAATTGCAAAATGAATATTGCATACACAAATTGGATACATTAGGCTGCAGCAATGAGGCAACATTTGGTGGCACAGCTTTACATATGATGATGGGAAAGGGAAGACAAGAAATTTGAGCATAAGACCAAAGAAAAAGGTGAGCATAAGAAGAAGAGGATTGGAAAGGCCAGCTCAACCGATAGCGAAAAGAATTAGAATAAATAAAGGTAAATTTTGCTATCTAAACCTGCCAATATTTCTTATTTTCTTCTACTTTAATGGTAGACGAATATGGCAGCTTATATGGTGTAAAAGTTATGTTTTTTCAATTATTGATAAGGTTGAGAGAAACATATACCATATTAAACATGCCAACTAATATATACATAAATAAAGCAAGGTGTAGAACTAAAATTGGTATGCATAACTATTGGCTATTGTAGATCTATAAGGCCTTCATATTTAGTATAAATATGTTATCGCTGATGATCAACATACGTAACTCCATAACTTATCTATTTAAACATATTAACATAGCCAATGCAATCCCCCAAAATCTATATGTTTCACCTTATGGAATCTGCAAAAACAAAGACTATTACCTAAACTCAATGCATAAAAGTAACTTTTCATAGACTTCTTATTAATTAATGTCAAAAGTTATTCAATATTGTACTAATTCAATATTGTACTATCATAAGAATTTGCACTAAATCACAAAAGTGTAGAGCCATTCAGCATCCTCAAATATTGCAATAAGACCTTATGTCCTTAGCTTCTCTGTACACTCATAATTATCATTTCTTTTCTCATTTCACCTTGTTAGAATAATTAGAAAAAACAAAATGTGGAAGGAAAAAAAAATAAAATATGGAAAAATAAGGGTGGAAGTGTGTTATAAGGGTGGAAGTGTGTTTTTTTAACATATTACGTAAGTTGTATAGCCTTGTTTATATACATATGGTGTCCAAAGTTTAAATAAAAAAAGAGGAAAAGAAAAATTTTATCTAGATCTCTAAATCACAACTCTCTAACAAAAACCTACAATTATAGCCTTTAATAAAGGAATGTGCACATCTACCTAATGAACAGATGTCATCCATTCCCAACTTGGTAACAAGGGATTGAAACATAGATTGCTCAAGCCCTTGGTAAGTATATCTGGAAGTTGGGAGTTAGTGGGCACATAAGGTTTACAAATCAATCCACTATTGAGCTTTTCTTTGATAAAGTGTTTGTCCACCTTTATGTGTTTTGTTCGGTTATGTTGTATTGGATTTTGTGCAATACTTATGATAACTTTGGAAGGAAAACATCATAAAACTTCATGTGCAGCATATTCATTTGACATTACAATTGGAGCCAAATTTTGATCTTACAACTCAATTTAAGGAAGATAGAGAGACCCATCAGCTAAAAATTTTCTTGAAGGAAACAACTTATACACAATAGACATTCTTGTCAAAGAAAGCACAACCCTAGGAGGAAAATTCTCAACCAAGTACAGCAATGACAAACCTAATGGGCCAGGAAAACAAGGATATAACTAAAAAAAACTCAATATCAAGAGATGTTGGACAAGCAGAGGAAAAGCAAACAATTTGATATAAACAAGTAAAAATAAAATCTAGGGTAGTTGGAAGATCTTTAATTGTGCTGAAATCTAGGATTTTGAAGCTGAAACTTATGAAATAAGGAATCAATAAAGAGGATAGATCTAGGAACCACTCTTAGCTATTTTATAATAAATTACAAAACTTGCCTAGGAATTAAAGACAAACAAAACTAATGGAGTCAGAAATAAATTTCTACAAATCAGTTCTAGAATTTAAGAATCACTTCTAAATATCTAAGAATCACTCTTAGAAAAACAATCTCACTTTGAAAATTAGTCTTTTTCATTCCTTGAACATTGAAAACATAAACATATATATACTATTAAGGCAATATCAGAGAATGCAATTAGCCTTTATATAACCGTAACAATCAATTACATAAGGAAAGGTAATATTAACAATAAATAGGAAATCATATAGGTCTAACTTTTCCTAATACTCCACCTAAAACTGGGGCATACATATCTCAAGCTCCAAGCTTGTTACATATAGATTTCACCTAAGACACCCCTAAAGCCTTGGTGAATAAATCAGTGAGTTGGTGTTCTAGCTTGACATATGGAGTCTTCATCAATCTTTTTTTAAGCTTGCGCAAAAAAAAGTGACAATCCACCTCAATATACTTGTTTCTATCATGGAAGATTGGAATAAAAGCAATATGAATGGCTGCTTGATTATCACACATCAATTTCATTGGAGATGAGTGCTCAAAACCTAGTTCCCGAGAAGATGCTTCAACCAAATCAACTCACATGTAGTATATGCCATGGCCCTATACTCGAGACTTGGCACTAAAACGTGCAACAACTGATTGCTTCTTGCTTTTTGATGACACCATGTTTCCATCTATAAATATATAGAAGCCTGAAGTAGATCGAAGATCATAAGAAGCTGCCCAATCTGCATCTGTATATCCTTGAATCTGAGTATGGCTATAGTTAGAGTATAAAAGACCTTGGCCTAACAAACCTTTCAAATATCTCAAAATCCTGACAACTACATTCTAATGTTCGTTCGTGGAGACTTCATAAACTGACTCACTGCAGTTATAGCAAACAAGATATCTAGATGAGGAATCAATTTACCAACAAATCTTCTACACTTACCTGGATCTTCAAGATACTCTCCTTTCTCAGCATCATGTTTACATTCAGCTCCATAGGACTATCAACTAGCTTAGTTCCTAATAGGCATGTTTCCTCCAGAAGGCCAAGGACATACTTTCTTTGAGTAAACAAATTCTCATTTTCGACCTTGCTACCTTGATAAGTATAAAATATTTTAGTAACCAAGGTCCTTAGTAAACTTGGTCTACAAGAAAGGCTTTAAAGACAGATTCCTACTTTCTCATCACCAATAATAATAATATCAACATAAAAGATCAAAAGAATCCTAACAACTTTCGAGTGACGATAAAACACAGAATGATCCACAACACATTACTGCAAACCAAACTCCATGACCATTGTATTGAAGCATCGAAACCAGCCTCTCAGTGATTGTTTTAGACCATATAGAAACTTATTAAGGTGGCACACCAAATAGTCACCCCTAAGTGACGAACCCTAGTGGTTGCTCCGTATAAATAGTCTCCTCAAGATCACCATGAAGGATAGCATTTTTCATGTAAAGTTGAAGAAGAGACCAATTATATATGGCTGCCAGCATAACGAAAACACGTACAAATTTTAATTTGGCTATAGGAGAAAAGGTCTTAGTATAGTCTATACCATACACCTGTGTATATCCCTTAGCCACCAATCAAGCTTTTAAATGATCAACCATGTTGTCAAGATTGACCTTAACGTTGAACACCCACCACTATCTGATCATGTGGAAGAGAAACTAGGTTCCTTGTATTATTAAGCTACAAAGCCAACATCTCTTCTTCCATAACATGTCTTCATCCAGGATGAGCCAAAGCTTCTAAATACCCATGAATGTTTTCTAAGAATAGATGAATAACAAGTTGTTGGGTTAACTTGATGAGCCACAAATGCCATACATGAAGTTAATGCCTGCTGAGCTGACTGATACTACAAGTACTTCATATACTCATCCTAGATAAGGTAACAGATAGTTGTGAAGTTGTAGCCAACAAATGTTTTTCAAGAGAGGCCATATAAGCCGCTTGCAAATGAGGACATTTACTCTAACAAGTCTTTTCATCATGTCCACCTCTATCACAATGTGTCCATTGAAACTTGAATCTCTACCATATCCTCATCTACCACCACAACCACCATGTCCTCCCCAACTACCCTTACGGCCTGCTCTAGATTATAAACCATATAGTCCACAAATGCAGACCTATCAAAGTTGTTCTTGGATAGACTCTCCTTAGCCTAGGATGAGAGAGTCTGTAATATACTTCAACTAAGGATGGAAGGTCTACAACTCCAATGATTTGTGTTCTTATAGGCTCAAACTCAAGTTTCAATCCTACCAGAAATGTTCATAGTCACTAAGTGCTCCCTTTGAATTTGCATTGCCTTAACATTAGATGTAATGGGTAGCCGAAAATTTAACTCCTCAAATGCATGTTTCACTTTCCCAAAGTATTCGATCAAATTTCCCTTGGGTCTGGACTAAAACAACTCGACAAAGATACCATACATGCGAAGCATATTACTGGAATTAAAAAGCTTGGCATAGTCACAAGCTTGCTTACAGGTACTAACATAAGAGAATAGGATTGCAATTTTAGGCTACATAAAATCAAAAAGAATATGTAGCAATTATGCATCATCAGCTTTCTAATTTTCCAATACTTTCTGATCAATTGGGGGATCAGATATGAGATGGGGCAACTTTCTCTAACCTCTGAAAAACAATTCTACATTCTTAGACCAAAAAGAATACTTGCTACCATTCAAACATTGTTTGGTGATTCGCAGATTGAAGAAACCCATGTTGAGACAATTGTCGAGACACTCATCAGTGGCTTCTTGCTAGAGTCTCACATACTCCTAATATATTTGACAAATTTTTTTACCAATGAATATTGGTAACTTTGTTGACGATCCTCCAAAACATATGATAGACTATACTGATGAAAAGATAATCAAGTTTTGGTCATATTTGACATGAAAGAAAAAACCTCACTCATGATGAAAAGGTGAATAAACCCATCAAACTACCGTTGTAGGTGGTCGTCAGACAGCTATGCGTGATTACCCACGCATTGATACGTGGAAGGTTTTCAACAATAATATCCGTGCTGCTCTAATTGTTGATGCCGCCTGGATGCTTCTATGTGATTTGTTTTTGGTTTCGGTTTCGGTGGACAGAGGTAAGGGCTTTGGATAGGTCAAAGGGTTTTAGGGATTTAGGGTTTTATGGTGAGGGTTTTGGTTAGGTCAAAGTGTTTTTGGGTGCAAAACGGAGGTTTTGGTGGTCTAAGGTTAACCTAGCTCTGATATGATGTTAAGGCAATATCAGAGAATGCAAATGAGGGCTTGATACAATCTCAAGACCCTTGTGGCCTTTATATAATAGTAAGAATCAATTACATAAGGAAAGTTAATCTTAGGAATAAATAAGAAATCATATTGGTCTAAATTTCCTAATATATACAAATTTTGAAATCCAATTCAAACGGAACACGAATTCCAA
>JANZLF010000007.1:60309-75730 GCA_026546835.1 Erythroxylum foetidum | reverse complement strand
CATAATTGCATAGAATTAAACACATAAAGGTTGAGAAACCAACTAGGTTACTCACCTCTAACTTCCGAGCTACTGCCGGGAAGTCTTGCCTACGTCGGAAGATCGGAGATCCACTTGAGCCTCTATAACAATCACAATATAAATAATATTACTAATTGTATCAATTCCAATACTCAAGGATGCATATGTATCGAATAATTTACGTACTATACATGTTATGACATTTCTGACTCCAATTCCCGAGTCTTCTCAATTCAATTCTTTCACTCTTAATGATAGCAATTCCTAATACAATAATTCAATTGGACTATATTCCAATCAATCACTAACTAATCCCAATTTATCCTTAAAATTCTCTAATTAGAAGAATCACTTTCGGCCTAAATAGGCGTCCTCGCCGCGACGTTTGGTCCCTCGCCGCGGCGTGAAATCTTCTGCTCGTCGCGGCGTGCGACATGACTCGGCTCGTTGCGACGTACGAATAAATATTCGTCGCGAAGTGCAAGAAGGGGTGGCTCGCCTCAGCATGTTCATCACACGTCGCGACGTGCGAACCCAGAAAAGCCTTCGAAATCTAGAAATTTCTCAGATCTTCTGATATAAATCCATTCAAACCCCTTTTAAATACTCCAAAGCAACTTCCTATACTTAACACAACTCATTCCTAAACTTAAATCCACCAAATAACCATTATTTCACAAATACCCAAATTAAAATCAACAAAATTCTCAAAACCCTATCTCATCCGAAACTCACAAATTCTCAAACAATTTATGTCCTAATTCAATGCTCAAAACAAACAACTTAAAACATAAATAAGTAGGAACTTACTTGATTAAACTTCTAATCCTTCCAAATCACCAAGATAATCCAAATCTCAAGCTATACCACATCCACGGCAACACTCAAAGCCAAACCCATCTTCATCTTCTTCAACACCAAATCAACAAATTGATTCAAGGCAAAGGAAAGGAACAAGTGGCAAGAAGGAATCAAGAAGGAATCACGATGAAGGAAGGAGAAATTTCAAGTTTTCTTCCACAGGAAAGCAAGCATCGTGATTGGCAATTTTCAAAGGAGGAAGTTTATAAACCTAAGGGATTTAAGGCTTGTTTGGCAATTTTAGTTGCCACAAGACTAATCCGAATAACCTCGGTCCAATTTCTAATTCTAATTTCTCCCGAATTCCAATAACTATGAATAATAACCCCTAAAATCATAACTCCAATTATTTCCTGCAAATTTTCAATCAATCTCAGAACCAGAATTCAATTAATCAGTCATTATGTAAATTTTTCGGTCCGGACCCATAACTCTAAAAATTTCGAAAAAATTTCTATAAATCCCCAAGAATATAAATTGCATAATCCTACACTCCAATTCATAATTCAAATATAAAAAATTCAATTTGACACTCCAATTTACTAATCGAAACACATTTAACCCTAAAGTCGCAAAATCTCCAATTTTCACAATTCAATTCCCTAAAATTCAATTTTCGTCCTCATTCCATCTCTCAAATCTCTAAAAATCCGATTTTCATTCCGATTCCAATTTTACAACATACACTATACAATTATCACCAAATTTCTCAATTTACATAATTCTATCGGGAATCTGTCATACATGCATGTACATACATATACTTGTGCAATAAAATCATTTATCAATATTCATAGAGGCTATATGCGTATGTAATTTCACAAATTGCATGTATTCAACCCTGTCACATCCGAATTACCGATATGCCCTTCACATCGGTAATGGGATGTTACAAAGGAAGACTTTATTGACTGCATTCTTTACTAATGACACCCATACCAATTACCAAGTCTTATTAGGGTGAGATTAGATCCACTCCAATTATTGCATACCATCGTTTTTACATCAACTTTTACTTTTATAGAGAGGAAATGAGGTAGAAATCATTTGGGTTGATTCGCAAGCATTTTATAATAAAGTTGATGTGATGGAGGCAAGGTTTTACAAAGATCATAGAAAGCTAATGCAAATCTAGAATTTGTACTAAAACAAGGAAAAACAATAAAAGATGGAAACAGATGCTGAAAAATTCATAAGAACATTCTCCATTATGCCAACTCTTAGGTGGATTAAGGTTACTTTCATAAAGGAATTCGATGAGTGAATTCTCATAAGAAGAATGGGAGGTAGCTACAGCCACAGAAATCAAGTATAAAATGCAACAAATTGTGGAGAATATAAAAGAAATAAATGAATGTGATAATGTATAATTGGTTTTTGAAGTATATGGATAATCAGAAATTATTAATCATGGTGAACAAGAATTGAAACCCACTTTAAAGAAGTTTGACGATTGCGAAGGTCATAATCAATAATCATTAAAAATGTAAATTTAAGTGATTCAGGGGAAATATATAGTCTTTATTAACAGATACTTGGATACAATGAAAAATTTAAAACAAGTAGAACTAATATGTGCTTAATTGATTGTACAATTATTCCAAAAAACTTAGCGATTAATGATATGAAATTGCTCAATATACTAACTTTGATTCATATGTGATTTTAAACACAATTCAGAAACAAAGAAGTTAAAGTGAGTCGAAAGCTGATATTTGAGCCATTTTTGAAAATTAACACTCACTTGGCTTCATTGAGTAAGAAGAAGAAAATTAGAGCGAGAGAAGACAAGAAAGATGAAAATTCAAAGAAAAAGAAATAACGTTACTCATGGCATGTAGCTGGAAAAATAGAGAAGTAGAGAATATGTACATGTCATGCATTATTTAACGTGAATTTAAATGAGAAATGTTTGTAGCAGATGGCAATGCAAGGTGAAGCAAAAGGCAAAGCAAGATGAAGAAAACACAGCAAATGGCCATGAGACAAAATGCAAAGCATGCAGCAATGCATGAGCTAAATGACAACTTGAATTAAATGGTGAGTAGATGACCAAAACACTGCAGCAGTTGGAGTTTGTGTTTAACACAAACAAGTCTATGTTTCATGTAGACGTGTGTAAATGCAGATAACATCTGTGAAATGCAAACGGTCAATAGTTTTTTTTCAAATAAGAGGAGTGAACAATAGGGTGGACTAGAAATTAATTAGAAAAATCATAACAGTAGTGAGAGTGAAGGATTTCGTCTGGGACATCCTTGGAGGGGGTTGAAGCATTTTCCTGAGAGAGCATGAAGAGGGCTACGGAAGCACTGAACTAGGAAAGACCCATAGAGGGCTATAAGTCCTGATGCCAGTTCGGAGGTGGCATTGATGCCGACAACTTGAGTTAAGTGTATTTCACTATTTTTGTTGTTTCGTTCTCTCTTTAGAAATTGATTATGTTATCCTATGTTAATTGATTTGAGTTTTATGTATGGATAATTGTATTCTCATTATTGTTCAATTATTTGTATTTGAACCCATTGGGTATTATGAAAAAAATAATTTGATGCGTTCATTGGATCGCTTATTTGCAAACTCATTGCTAGAATTTCGATATAATATGTAATTGTTATATTTGGAATTCATGTATAGCAGCTAATGATTCGTAATCATTAGGGATAACATAACTTAGGTTAAATGATGCATCATATGTAGTTATTGCCTTAATTAATCGATTTTTCTAATTCATAATGCTACTGCCTAATTGAATCTACACATCCTATCCTAGGTTATTTAGTGGTTAGGTTTAATTAACCATCATATCTTGATTAAACACTACCTAAGGAAAAACTTGAATTAATTATTAACCCACTAGGAGAGATTTAAGAACAACAAATCATGAAAAATGATTAATTAGGGTGTAGGTTGAGATTAAACCAAAGAATTGGATTCCTAACAAATTCACCGCTTTCTTCATTTTTTGTATGTTTTCTTTAATATGTTTTCATTAGATTAGTTTTATTTTATTTTCTTATTTTTAAAACCAAAACCCCTTAAACCTAATCATCTATTATTTTCATTTCAATAACTTTACACATACTCTCTATAGGATCGACCTAGACTCACTATTGTTATATTAGTAGTCTAGTTTAGTTTGACTAACGTGATGACGTGTTGTCAATTTTGGCACTGTTGTCGGAGAGTGTGGTGTTTATTTGTGATTTTAATTGGTGTTTTGTACATATTTGTTTTTAATTAGTTTCTTTTCAGTTATTTCTTGATCTTTTCACTTTTTGTTTTGTATTTGTATGAAAAACTGATGTAGATAGAAGTAATTTCTTTTATAACTCTTATTCTCAATCCTATAATTAAGGTTGGACTGATCAACCTAACTTTGGTTATGGATGGGATAACTTCTATGATAGTTTGCAGGACACACAATAATTCTTATGTGGACCAGAAGCTTTTTGTCATAACTCAAGCACGCCTCTAGACGACTATATCAAGACCTGTAATGTTGGCCATCTTCAATTTCAACAAAGTATGTAGCTGTTTCAAGAGAATATGCAATACCATAGAGCCAACAATAGTAGTTACAACAATTCTAGCAGGAAATGAGGCATATAATGTCTAGGAACCAGAACTTATTAAGCCAAATGGATGAAATGGCACCGAGAATCGAACACCTAGAATCACAAATGGAAGAAGAGCAGTCACATCAACCTAAGGCATACCTTATAAACGTAAGTGTAGAAATCTTACAAAGTGATGAAGAGCTTGAGAATCTTGAGTGTAATACTCAAGGAGTTACTTGTGTGGAAGAAGTAAAGGAGGAGCTCAAAGTAGAAAAAGACATAGCTTTTAGTTCATAAGTAAGTACAAAGTTCATAATTATGGTTAAAAATGACCCTTTACTTTTATCTAGCAGATTGGAGAAAGTGAATGAAGAAAAAAAAGGTGAAGAGACATTCAAGATATTTCCAGAATGCGGGAACTCAGTAGAGATCGAGAGTTTGAGGATAGTGAAGATGTTGAATATGATGATCATCAATTGAGACCCTATCTTGAAGAACCTCAAGTGGAGGAGCAGCATGTAACACCTAAAGATTACAATTTTGTCACGTGAGGAGGAAACATGGAGTTAAACTAGTGACCCTAAATAAAGGCACTTCTTGGAAGGTAACCCAAGGGCAGTAAAATTCTTTTTTTTACATTTTTGCATTACTTTTTTTTATGCATATGTGTTTTTGAATTTGTTTGTTTTACTTGTTTTAAGTTTTCAATTAAAATGAAAGAAAGAATAAAACAACAAAGCAAACATTTTATCTTTTCTGTTGATTTTAGGACTATATAGTCATGATTAAAGTATGAATTGACTAGAAAATTTCATAGCAAGTTTAGCGTGTACTTTTATTTTTACGATTGGTAGATGTGCATTATCTTTAAAGGAGTAATGACTAGTGGTAGACAAAGTCGGTGAGATTTTAAAGTTCATTAGATTGATACATTCATATCAGTCTCATTATCTTTTGATTATGTGTGACCTTCATAAGATGTACATTTTGATTTTGCCTTGAATTTTTATTCGAGACCATATTTTTATCACATATATTAATATGGTTATAATTAGGCATTCTTTGCTTTTTCGAACTATATTATCCAAACAACCTATTCATTATATGATTTTCCTTTTTATAAACCCCATTGAGCTTTATTTCCCTTTTCTCTGTGTATTAGCCACATTACATGCTTTAACCTAGCCTAACATTTGTTGATTGTTGAGTTTATAGATATACAAAAGTATAAGTGTGGTAGTATGCATATGTGTGGGTTGGTTATGATATTGGGATGTTATTTTATGCCTTATCATTGAAATTCCCATATTGGTGTAGTTTATTTTAATTTTTATAAGAGAAAAGAAAAAAAATAAAAAGAGAAAAAAGAAAAAGAAAAAAAAGAAAAATTTTAAATAAATGTATAAAGGAGAAAGTGCATATGTGGTTTGCAAGGTTATTCATACTTAATGCAGAAGTAAATCCCAAGTGCCACGATTATGGCCTGTGCGATAGTAGACGCAGATCGGCTTTTAAAACTCTCTTTTACGGGGTTATTTTGAACTTTGTGAACTCGAGTAAAACCTAATTTTTACCCTAAATAGAAAAGACTACAAAGGAAAGATAGGAACCTTAATTTTCATGCCTCCATTTTGTTACATTGGCAAAGATCCAAAGAAGAGGAAGAAGGAAGAGAGAGAAGAAGAGAAAGAAGAAGGTGGAGCTTCAACGACTTCAATCTCCAATCCTCCAAGTTACTTTCTTTATGTCCATCTTTTATTTCATGTATTTGATGTATAAGACATGATTAATGATGATGAATCTTGGGTTAAGGATGTTCTAACGTTTCTTTAAGATTTGTTCTGGGTTTAATGTTAATCTAGTTATTTTGTGTTAATGCATCTGGGTGTTATGATTATTTATTGTAATTGCATGCATAGTGAGAGAGTGAACCGAATGCAAAATGATTGGGTTGGTTAATGAGAGTTAAACAACATAATAGAACACACAAATAATCAAATTGGTAATTATATGGACAAATATCTCGTATAAGGACCCGGTTGTTTAATAAAATGTTTAAGATCTGATCAGGATATAGGTTGATTATTAGTTGAGAGATTACATGGTCGATAACATATTAATTAAGGCCTAGTGATTATAACTCGAGAGATAGTAATTCACCATTTGATAGCCTATAATCGACACCACATTAACACAAAAGCAACTAAGTTAGTATTAATGATAGGATAAATCCTCTCTCCTATAATTTGTTAAATTTTCTTGGTTGAATTTCAATTGTTAATTAGGGGTGAGCAATTTTGATTTCTTGTGGGTTGAATTTACAATTTAACTTTCAATCAATCAATATTCATGAATTTACTTTTTTGTTGAGTTTTTATTTTCATTTTAATAATCCTTTTAGATAATGCAATTGTGAATCTAGGATCTAGCATAAGTATCATTTAAAGTGTTTAAGATTAAAAACAGTTCTCTTAAATCTATAGAGGCTATAAAGAGTAATGAATCTTATAAGCAAGTTGGCCAAGGTTATCCTTGTAAGAACTCATTAGAGCAATCTTCAATATAGCAAAAGCCTCGAAAGAAGAAAAAATCGAAAAGGAAAGGTGGTAAGAAGTATAATCTGGTAGCTCGGGTGCAATTTATGAAATTTTTAATAGCATTACCATAATATGACCCATTTGAACCACCATGAGCTATCAAAGAACATCGAACTAGTGAAAGTAACAAAGCACTGCATAGGAGGCAACCTGGGATTTTCAATTCTTAGTTGTTCATCTTTTTGAGTAAACACCTGGAAGAGATCAAACATAAGTAGGACTTGGGAATTTTTATTTTGCTCTTTTTCAATATGAATGAGAATGATTTGGTAAGGAAAATAATGAGGTGGTAATGTAATTGTAAGGTGTGGAGGGACCTCAAGAATCAAAGGAGGAAGCATAAGCAAAATTGGAAAAGGGTGTAGAATTTTGCATGGCCACGAACGTGGCTTGCGACGGGGCAGATGAGGAATGCTTGAATTTGTTGATTTTTCTCCCAATTTTACCCCTCCTACCCCTCTTAACCTATATGTGGATGTTGCTTTCAATGGTCACTCCCTATGGTTACAAAGTCTTATTTATGATCAACTTTTGTGAATGATATATGCTTGATGTGGTTTGTAGTGAGAGAGCTTGAATTTGAGATAGGAAACATAGTTTTTTGCATTCATCATAGTTAATGTACACAATTGTGAGTGAATGTTGGTTTTTGCACTTGATGGTATATTAAGTGTTTTTGTTATTTCACTAGCCTTGATGGCTTTTACACTACACTATCCAAATACATCTCACCTTACATTTGCCCACATTACAACCTAAAAAGTCCTTTGATTCATGATTATGCATGTGACTCTTAGTGGTGAAGAAATGAAATGATTTGCAAAATTGTGGAATGTCATGATCATAGATGGTTTTTGAGTTCACCCGTGAATCTATCTTATTTAAACGCATTTTGCCCAAGTCTACCATTAGAATGCTCAGTTTCTGAAGGTGAAAAATGTTGATTGATTATGAGTTAAAGCTTTGTATGTTAAAATTCTTGCTATGGTTGTTGAAAGTCATTCGTCTTTGTTTATCGTTATGTATTCTTGGAAAATATAAGAATTAAGTAAATTTTTTTGGATTTATGATCTTGATTTTGATGTTTTGCCTGAGAACGGACAAAAGCTAAGTGTGAGGGAAATTGATGTGTGCTTAATTGATTATGAATTTATTCCATAACAATTAGTGATTATTATTATGAGAATGCTTAGGATATTTATTTTATTTCATATTTGATTTTAGGCACAATTTGGAAGCAATAGAGCTAAAGTGAATCGAAAGCACTGCATTTGAGGCTTCTTTTGAAGATACACAGTTACTTCTCTTCATAGAGCATGAACAATAAATATTAGAGAAAGAGAAGACAAGAAAATGCTAAAAGAATTGACAAAGCATGTGGACATAGCCTTATGATACATCTCATGGCCATAACAAATAAGTCATGGCGGTGAGAGTTATGTCACACCTATGACACACTATGTTATGGGTGTGACACTAGTTGCATGGACGTGACAACCCATGTCACACCCATGCAAGGTGTCTCATGGCTATGAGACAGTGCCACCTCACTTGGAACCGTACATTTTTTTAAATAAAAGCATAGTTTTGAGGGCAGAAACTTATGTTTTCGTTTAAGAAAAATTTGAAGAGTCAAAAAAGAGATTTCTAGAGAATGAAGAGGGACAAACCTCTCATCCTTTAGAGACATATGGAGAGCTAAACGTTTCAACGCTAGTTTGAAAGTGACATCAATGTCAACGACTCGATTAAGCATTTCTCTCATTGTTTGTTGTTCTTTCTCTTAAGGATTGATTGTGTTATCCTATGTTTAATGTTTGGGTGTTATGTGAGAATGATTGAATGCTCTATTTGATTATTTTTATCCATTGCTAGAATTTCAATATAATCCGTAATTGTTATGTTGAGATTCATTTGTAGCGACTAATAGTTCGTAATCATTAGGGATAATATAACCTAAGTTAAATGATTCGAGCGTATGTGGTTGTTACTTAGATTAATCTATTTTCCTAATTCGTAATGCGACTGTCCAATTAAATCTAAAGATCATATCCTAGGCTGTTCGGTGGCTAGGTTTAATTAAAGGGCGTCTCTTAATTAAATACAACCTAAGGGGAAACCAGGATGAACAGAGCTTGTTGTTAATCTACGACCAATAACTGCTAGGAGAAGTTTGAGAACAATAAATCAATAAAGTATGTTCAACTGGGTGTAGGCTGGGATTAAACCAAATAACTAGACTCCTACGAATTCACCACTTTCATCATTTTCAAATGCTTTCTTTAATATGTTTTTATTAGTTTAGTTTCATTTTATTTGTTATTTCAAAACTAAACAAAACCCCGCATAACCTAAAAACAAGCTATTTTCATAACAAAATCCAACTGAACACTCTCTGCGGAATCGACCTAGACTCACAACTACTATAGTAGTAGGTCTAATTTATTTTGAGTAGCATTACGACACGCTAATGTCATGAGCCGAACTGTGAAGTGTGTCTGAACCCTGATTTAGATAGTGATGATGATGATGAGCTATATAATCGACAATGAAGAAAAAAAAAGAACAACAAAAAGGAGATCTCTACTTTTTGGCCTACTCGACAAATTTCCTGTCACTATAATGATCGTAATGATTCTAAACCTTGGATTAAAAATCCAAGCCTAAGACCTAGAAGTATTCTTAAAATTCTCAAAGCTGTTGACAAGTTACCTTTGTTATATCCAGAGTCAATCCTTAAGTAGCCTCTTTAAAGATTCTTTCTTATCCTTTATGAATATTTGGGACTTGTGTATTTTCCATTTTGACTATTTACTTTTTTAAAATTGTATGAATGATTGTATCTAAAAAATCTTTTCCTTAAATTTGGTTGTCTTTATTCCCTTGCTTATTTATAAAACCAAGGCTTCTCTTTCGTTGCATTCAGACGCTTAAAAAAGACTATCAATAGAAGTTACAAGTGTGTTTTTCATGTTATAGCTTCTGCCTAAGTTCCCTCTCCTAAAAGTTTGATTCTGGACGGATCTTATATATCAGAAAGTCTTAGACCGTAAGTCCTGTTTGAGGTCGTTAAAACTAGGAGAGATTGGCAATGTAAGGTTCTTTAAAAGATAAGCTTTGAGACGTAGAGATGTCAAAACATGATCAGAAATCAAAACAGAGGAAAAAGAGAAGGGGACGAAAGCAAGTTTTTTGGGAGCCAGATCAATGCTCTTCTGGACTTTTCTTTTATTTCTATATTGTACAAAAAACACAATTGGGCTATATATACAAAAGCCAAAATACCAACAACTAATAAGCTAGTAACTGCTACTAACAACAAATAAAGTTACTAATAACATTTCTTCACTCCACCTCAAGTTGGGGTTCATATACATTTTTAACAACCAACTTGGACAAGAGATATTCATGTTGTTGCACTCCTAATCATTTGGTAAGTAAATCTGCAATCTGCTCATTTGTAGAAACATGCTGAGTTTGAATTGATCCACATTGAATTTTCTCACATACAAAGTGACAGTCTATCTCGATATGTTTCGTTCTTTCATGATATACAGGATTAGCTACAATCTGCAAGGCTGCTTGGTTATCACAATATAACACAACTGATCTATTATTCTTAAATCCCAGTTCTTCAAGTAATCCTGATAACCATACCAACTCTGCAGTAGTAATGGCCATGCTCCTATACTCAGCTTCTGATGAGGATCGAGAAATCGTGCTCTGCTTTTTTGATTTCCATGAAATCAATGAGTCTCCCAATTTTACAAAAAATCCTGTAATAGACTTTCTAGTCATGGGACAAGATGCCCAGTCAGAATCACAGTAAGCAGACAATGCCAAATGTCCATTGGCAGATAAAAAAATACCTTGCCCTGGACATTTCTTAACATAGCGTACAATTCTCAAAGCTGCCTCATAATGTGAATGTTTCGGTTTCTGCAAGAACTGACTTAAGTGCTGGACTCCATAAGCTATATCGGGTCTTGTGTGCGTTAAATATAAGAGTCTCCCTATCAACCGTTGATACACAGCTACATCTGTCAGTTCTTCATCAGCAAGTGTCAACTTTGTACTTTTATCATATTCAACATAAGTCAATTTCGGATTCTACTCCAAAGGTGTGCATGCAGGTTTTGTTCCCCCTAACCCTGCATCTTCAATTAACTCAAGAGCATACTTTCTCTGATTCAGAATAATACCAGACTTGGATCGAAGTACTTCAATACCAAGAAAGAACTTCAAATCACCCAAATCCTTCATTTTGAAGTTCTTATGCAAAATCTGTTTCAAGTCTTCAATCATCACAACATTACTCCTAGTTATCAACAAATCATCCACATAGATTAACAGAATAACAATATCACTTCCTATCTTTTTTGTAAACAATAAATAATCATGTTTACTCTGAACATATCCATTTGCAACCAAAGCATCACATAACTTCAAATTCCACTGTCTAGAGGCTTGCTTCAAACCATACAAAGATTTGAGCAACCTACAGACCATGTTCTCCCCCTGGTTGCCAAATCCCTCAGGAAGTGTCATGTAAACCTCCTCTGACAAGTCACCCTGCAAAAACGCATTATACACATCCATCTGATATAAAGGCCAATCATGCATAGCAGCAAGAGCAATAAGAGTCCGAACAGTAACCATTTTGGCCACAGGAGAAAAAGTCTCCTGAAAATCAACACCCTCTGTCTGGTTGTAGCCTTTGGCTACCAAGCGAGCCTTAAACCGCTCAACTGTACCATCAGAGTTATACTTAACACGATACACCCACTTACAACCAATAGGGTGCTTACCAGGTGGAAGGGGAACCACCTCCCAAGTGGCATTAGCTTCCAAAGCTTGAATTTCCTGTTCCATAGCAACTACCCAACGCTTGTCCAAAATTGTCTCATGGTAAGCAGTGGGTTCAACTATGCTAGAGAGAGAATTGGCAAAAAAAAACAGTATGTGGAGGCAACTGTGAATAAGAAAGGGAAGCATGAAGGGGATACGGAGTGGTGATAGCAAGCGAGGAAGAAGATGAAGGTTTATGAGAACAAACAAAATTGTGTAACCAGCCTGGAGGTTTAGAAACTCGGGTAGATCTCCGTAAAGGTTCAGGTGGACCAAATGTAGGAGAGGAAATAGTGGATGTAGGTGGAGTAGGAATTAAAGTTGGAGGCTCAGGAATAGACTGTGAAGAATGTGAGTCAGCTAAAGCATGGTGAGGTGGTGGAGGTACAATTTGTAAGAAATCTGGATCAAGAATAGCATTAGAATCGGGAACAGGAAATAAATGAGAAGGATTGGAGGTAAATTTGAAAGGGAAGATAGTTTCATGGAAGACTACATCCCTGTTGACAAAAAATTGATTGGTGGAAAGATTGAAAAGAATATAACCCTTTTGAACAGCAGAATAACCCATAAAAACGGAAGGAATAGCGTTAGGTGACAGTTTACCAACATAGGGAGAGACTGTAGCATAACAAAGACAACCAAAAACTTTAAAATGATCAAAGGATGGTGGTTTAAGATATAAGGCTTCATAAGGTGAAATCCATTTAAGGACAGAGGTAGGTAGACGATTAATGATGTAACAGGCCGTAGAAATACACTCTCCCCAAAATTTAGAAGGCATGTTGGAATGAAATTTAATGGCCCTGGCAACCTCTAAAAGATGTCGGTGTTTTCTCTCAGCAATTTCATTTTGCTGAGGAGTATAGGTACAAGTACTTTGGTGTATAATACCAAGGGATGTGAACAAAGTGTGACTAACTTCATTGAAAAATTCAGTGCCATTGTCACTTCGGACAATTTGAATGATACTAGAGAATTGAGTTTTGACCAAAGTAAAGAAATTTTGTAAGGTTAAAATGGCATCACTTTTGAGTTTAAGGAGATAAATCCAGGTCATGCGGGTAAAATCATCAACAATGGTAAGAAAATATCGGTGGCCACTATGTGTAGATATCCGATAGGGTCCCCAAAGGTCAATGTGTATAAGGGAAAAGGGTTTAGGTGCTCGGGTAGTACTTAAAGGAAATGGAAGTCTTGGTTGTTTAGCTAATGGACATATATGACAAGAATGAATATCATCACAATTATGCAAATTGAAATGCAAATCTGGAATTTTATTCATAGCAGAAACAGAAGAATGGCCAAGTCTAGCATGCCATGTACAAGGTTGAGTTTTTGCATCTTTGACAAACAAACAAGAAGAAATGCCAATACGAGAGATACTAGCATCAACAACACAAGACAAAGGCTTCGGTTGGCATGATAATTGTTGTAGAATGTAAAGACCAGCTCGCTCTTTACCAATCCCCAGTATCAGTCCACTGCAAAGGTCCTGTAGGAGACAAAATTTAGGATAAAAAATGACAAGACAATTGAGGTCTCGGGTCAACTTGGAAACAGAAATGAGATTGAAGTTGAAGTCGGGTACATAAAGAACATTGGTGATGGTGTGAATAGGTGAAAGGGAATGTGAGCCTAAGTGTGTAACAGTAGTAGAATTACCATTCGGCAATTGAACACAAGCATGTTTAGAAACACAAGCAACAGTAGAATGCAAGCATTGAAAGTTAAAAGTCATATGATTTGAAGCACCAGTATCTAGTATCCATTCAACAGATCTACACAATGATGAAGAAGCCATACCTACCATGTGAGCCACAGTAGGAACCAAAGGAGAAGAATCCTTGCTCAACAGATTCAGAAGCTGTTGATATTGCTCTGGAGTAAAAACCGGAGCAGGAGAAGATGGAGGTGCAACCGATTGAATGACTGACTTAGCATCTGAATCATCTCCATCATCTACTGAGCAAGTAACATTATTAGCCCTCTTCTTAGTAAACTTGAAATCAGCAGGAAAACCAATAAGCTTGTAACAAGACTCCCTCTTGTGCCCCTTAATCCCACAGTGATCACAAGTTCCCTGAAATCTCCTGCGAGTATTTGATGAATAAAGAGCAGTAGGTTCAGTCATTGTAACTAAGGAGGACTGCTGGCGTTGAGCTTCATCCCGAAGAAGCATCGAATAGGCTTGATTCATTGAAGGCAAAGGCTGCATGAGGAGCACTTGACTACGCACGGCTGAGTAAGTCTCATTAAGACCCATAAGAAATTGAAATAAACGCTATTGCAAAACATTCTGAGAATTTTTTCGAGACATATCACAATCACATGTGGCTAATGGAACCAAAGCATCGTATTCATCCCAGAGAAGACGCAATTTGGTGAAATAAGCAGAGACTGAAGCAGTACCTTGAGAATGTGATGCTATTTCACGATGAAGAAAAAAAATACGAGACCCGTCCACCTTATCATACCTTTCCTTCAGATCTTGCCAAACAAGAGCCGCACTTGAGGCAAAGACAATGCCAGCAGAAAGATCTTTACAAACCGTATTAAGGATCCATGAAAGAACAGTGGCGTTACAACACTCCCACTGTGAATGAAGAACCAGCTCTAAATCATCCCGTGCGCAAGTTCCATCAACAAAACCAATTTTATTCTTTGCCAACAACGCAATTCGCATTGACCTACTCCATACACTATAATTCTCAATTCCAGTGAGCTGATGCGAAACAAGTAAGGTGCCCGGAGTATCTGAAGGATGAAGATACAAAGGATGATTAAAATCTATCTTAATACCCGTGTTAAGAGAAACTTGCGACAAAGAAACTTGCGACGATTCTGGATAATCAATCGTCATGAAGACAAAACAAAGAATGAACAAATTAGGGTTTATACAATTGAGGAAAACGCAAATTGAACGAATAGGATGTCAAACAATAGAGAAACTGCAAAGAATGGAAGAACAAATGTGAAGAAAGAAAGAATGCTCGTTGATTGCCGGTGGCTCTGATACCATGTCAAAACATGATCAGAAATCAAAACAGAGGAAAAGAGAAGGGGATGAAAGCAAGTTTTGGGAGCCAGATCAATGCTCTTCTGGACTTTTCTTTTATTTCTATATTGTACAAAAAGAAAACACAATTGGGCTATATATACAAAAGCCCAAATACCAACAACTAATAAGCTAGTAACTGCTACTAACAACAAATTAAGTTACTGATAACATTTCTTCACTCCCCCTCAAGTTGGGGTTCATATACATTTTTAACACCCAACTTGGACAAGAGATATTCATGTTGTTGCACTCCTAATCCTTTGGTAAGTAAATCTGCAATCTGATCATTTGTAGAAACATGCTGAGTTTGAATTAATCCACACTGAATTTTCTCACGTACAAAGTGACAGTCTATCTCGATATGTTTCGTTCTTTCATGATATACAGGATTAGCTGCAATCTGCAAGGCTGCTTGGTTATCACAATATAACACAACTGATCTATTATTCTTAAATCCCAGTTCTTCAAGTAAT
>JANZLF010000007.1:40591-60209 GCA_026546835.1 Erythroxylum foetidum | reverse complement strand
AGGTTTGGAAGGTAAACTATGTCATTCCATCCTTGACCCCCCAATTTGGAGGGTCACAAAATATTAGATTTTGGATGACAAAGGATGGCTTCCAAAGCCATTAATTGTCATTCCATCATGTTTCAAAATAAACTTCCAAACAATGGCCTGAGTCATTTGGGTCATTCCATTCAATTCCTTTCCATCATTCTATCCACATCCAAACATATCCTAAGATTTTGTGTCTGCATAGAAAAAGGGTTTATATATCTCCACCAACATTCTTGAGACTTACACTCCGATCTTGCTTTGTTTTCCCTGACCTGATCTATTCCTAAACGCTATATCTGGTATTTACCCGAGCCTTCTGACCAGGGACATCAGATTCAAGTTGTGGCAAGGTCACATCTACTGTTTTATAGTATGCTTTTTATTTTTCTAAGAAAATGCAAAAGAGACAAATGTAATCCCTGACATTACAAAATCCCTAAAGACTGAGCGACAACCTTCTCATCATCTTCTCCGATCAATTCTTCTAGCAATTCAATCTCTCTCCTAATTTCTATAAATTTAAGTCAATCTTCTTTGTGCTGTACAAGGTAAATACTCTGAACCCGCTAAGTGGATTGCACTTTAGTGGGTTTCGGCTTTTCAATCATTCTATCGCTATACTTCTGTTTTGTTTTGTTTCTTTCAACCAGCAAGCAAGGAAGCAAGATGAAGAGGAAAAAGTGGTCAGAGTTGGAAGAACAAACCCTTTTAACTAAGTACTCGGAGCTTCTGATGTCGGGCACTCTTTCAAAGCTCAAAACTCGTGAGAAAAAGTTTCGCCCAGTTGCTGACCATCTTAATTCCCTCCACCATCTTCAGGATCCTATTACCTTCCCTTTCAAGTGGTCTTGGCGGGATGTATCTATCAAAGTCCAGAATATGAGGCATCAATACCTTGGTGTTAAGCAAAAGATCAGAATCTCCTCTACTAATGAGTTCAATTGGAAAGACGGTGAGAACCACTGGGAAAATTTCTTGAAGTATAAAGAGGTTTTTGGTGATGTCGAGCTTGATGTGAAAAGCAAGAAGTTTAATGATACTTGTGGTAGTGATCTGTTTAAAGATTGTGATGATTTAAAGTTTGGAGGTGATAGCGAGGATTTGGAGGACGAGGATGAGGATGAGGATGAGGATGCAGAAGAAGGGGATAATCCTGACGACTTTACTGCCGTCAGTGGTGGTGTGGATGAAGAAGAGAGCACTTTTGAGGCTAGGAAGAGAAATGGAGAAATGGGTATTGCTCAAAAGGTGAAAATGAAGAAAGGTTATGGAAGAAAGAGGAGGTTGGGGTTGCTAGGGGCCCAAGTCATGGATTTGAGGGATGTAATGGTCAGGAGGGAGGAGAAAAGAAGAGAGAGAGAGTTTAGCCGAGAGAATTGCCTTTTGGGGAATGAAGAAAAGAGGAAACATTTGCAGTTTAGGCGGGAAACTCAGCAGACTGAAATGGAAGAGAGGATGAAGGAGTGGGAAACGGAAGTGGAAGAAAGAGAGTTGATGTTGGTTAGAAGAGAATTTGAGATTAGGGAGAGGGTAGAGAGGGAATTGGATGAAGAGAGGAGAAAGAGGAGGATAACGGAGGAGAAGAGAGAGGATGAGGAGATGGAATGGAGGGAGCGGATGGTGGGGTTGCAGATTGAACATGAGAAGGCTATGATGCAAATGCATGCAGATGCATGCCTGAATCAGATGCATATTCTTGGTGTTATGGCTAGACTTACTTGTCAGTTCTTTGGCTCAGCTAGTGATGGATTGAGTGGTGGGCTAGGGGGTTTGCCTCCACAAGTTCTTCAGCATTTGCAGCATCCTGGAGGATTGGGTGATAGTGGGAAGCCAGACGCAAATTCGCCATCTGAATTCATCTGAAACTGTAATCCTCCTGTCTGCTGTTGTGTTTTATTAGAGGAGCACTTCTTTTTTCACTTAAAAGAGTGGAAATTTTTTAACAACTAGATAATTCAAATATAAGTTCACGAAGATCTGATATTATAGTTTAGCTTGTAAAGAATAAACACATATATTAGCAGACTAGAGTATCTAATTTTTGAAGCAGAGTCATGTTATACTTCCAAAGAAAACAGATTTGCATGATCCTTCAGATTGCCTTGCACTTTAGTGGTTTTGGATAACCTTGTCACATGGTACCCTTTTGGTTTAGGTTTATTCTGTATCCAATTTGATTGAGAACATCTCCATAGGCATTACTGCAGCAAGGTGGAAACATTCTGCTTCTGGATGATTGAGTCAGTGGGCTATTTTTTCTTGTAACCCACAAGATTGAAATCGTATTCTGACAAAAGTTTGGGCGGAAAGCATGGTTGTCTGCTTGACTTCGCATTTTAAGAAGATATAGCTGCATTATATGACCTTATTTTGCACTAAGCATTTACTTTCTACTTTCTTTTGATTGTTTATTAGGTGAAGTTAGTGTGAAATATACTTGGAAGGTTTTAGCAGCGGTGCATCTTTATCTCATATGGCTTCTTCAACAATGATTGTGCAATTGTTTTGTGTAATTATTAAGACAAGTTGTTACAGATTTTATATGGGAAGCAAAGACTTGTTAACCTAAGCGTAAGGAGCATATATTTAGAGTAACTATTAGTAACTGGCATATTCTTGAAGCTTGTCAAAATCGTGTTCTACACCAACAGGTCTCATCTTACTGCCGAATTTGAAATCTGCCCTATAGGAGTGTTCAAAAGCATATTACTTTAGCAAACTTGAGCAATAATTCTTTTCATAGATGTTCCCCAATGATTTCTGTCATTTTTTAATCATTGGCTATGGTAATTTCCACTCTCATCTTTATGTCCTTCACATTCTTTCGCTTCCTACTTTTTGGGAGAACATGACGTTCAATTCATGATGTAGCCGTGTTCTATTTCAAGCAGCAGTAGTGGGAGGCTATTAGCTTTTGATATGAGCACAAAATGCAGGAAAAGCGTGTTACTTGGATATGCAGAGGTTTGCAATTGGGTGTCTGGGCCTTATGCTTGTTAGTGAGACAGCCAGTTGAAGAGAAAGTGAAGCAGTGTTTTCCAAAGGACTGCTTCAGTTAGTGTCGGGACACCTAAAACATTTTATGTGGCATGGTATGAAAATATTTGATGGGCACTAGAACTGTATGACATTTCTCTATTTCTAGATGCTTGGCAAATTAGATTGGAGAATTCTGATTGCTGTATACGTGTGTGACCAACTAAATAAATAACCGAGAGGTAAAATGAATCATTGTTTTATTAAAGATTAATATGTATCTTTGCATAATGGAATTTAAAGTCCTTAACTTTTTCAGATTAAGTAGTGGCTACCTGTGTTATTAGATGGTTACACTTCCCCTCGACTAGTCACAAGGCAAGTTTCTTATCCCTGTCCCTGCGTCAAGGGATTGTTACTGTTTTATTCTGTTCTGTAAAAACAGAATTCTTCTGCTACTGACTTCATGCGGATTCCAGATTTTGTGTTTGGTAGACCAGTAATTATTTTATTTTATTAAACATATTTAAATATGTGGTGGATTCAGAAGTTGGTTGGGGAGAGGATATTGAAGGGCTAAGTCGACATCCTTGATGGAGAAGACTTCCAGACCAACTTGATAGGGTCTTACTAGAATAATTTTTAATTTTTTTTGTTAAACTTTAACATTTTATTATAATCGTTGACATTTGAGTTAAAACTTGTGGATTTAAAAGCTACGTTTTTCCTTGTTTCTATATTAGTTTTAGTTTGGGCTTCCAAAACATCCAAATAAAAATGTGCCATTTGGATGTAATAGGACACGCTTTGGTAAAACAAAATTTCCACTTCACTAATTTTTTTAAATAGGTCTTAAATTTATAATGAGCATATATTTCATACTAATTATTTATAAATAACAAAATTTATTGTATCATTTTTAATTTAATGGGACAAAAAATTTGTAAACTGGTTTAAAATTGTAGATAATTAAAATTTAAAGTAATTAATAGTTGACCATCTTCAAAATTTATAAATTTATTTGTACTTTATCGATTATTGTCTTAATAATTAAATTATTCATTTCATATATATTCTTAAAATTAGATTTACTTCTGTTAACTATAAAATTATTTTGGTGAATACAATTCTATATATATCTGTAAGATAAGATTCTTGTAAAATACTAAAATATTTGCAAAAGAATAATTAAAAGCTTCTTCCTCCACTTGTTTAAATTTTGGGATAAGCAATCCTAACCTTTGAATAATTTTTTAATTTAGTGTTTATGATTTTAAATTTTTTAATTAAATAACCAACTTTTTAAAACATTAATAATTTCATGTTTAATCAAATTTTAATTATTTTACATGTCGTAATTAGCAAAGATTTAATTGAATAAATTAACAAATTACTAATACAATTTATATTTTAAAATAAACTATTAAAATTTAAAAAAATCAATCACTTAATTAAAATTTTTTAAAAAGATTGAATTTAATAAAAAAATTTATTTATTTAAAATTTTATTTCTGCTTTAAGTTTTGATTTTTTTTCAATTAGAATTGTTTATCTCTTATAATTTTACGAAAGTTGTAGCCGTTGAAGGCCTTGTACACGGTTCTAGAATGAAGCGCGTCCATATCCAATCGGGAACATTCATTGATAGAGGTGTACTCAAGAAAAACGAGAAGCTTCTGGAGTGTCTCATTCTCATACATACAGACCTACAAATATTCTCCAGACTTCTTCATTCTAAACAATCGCAATGGAAGATAACATCTTTGGGTTTGGGCGTCCAATTAATTGGCTTTTCGGAAGGCCTCTCACTTTTAGTGAATCGTCGTCATCAACAGCAACTCCTCTTCTCGACTGGTTTGAAACTCCCTCCTTCCATATCATCAAACTCAACGTCCCAGGTTCCATTCACTTGTTATTTCATCTCTTTCCTTTTTATATATATATATATATATATATAATCTTCTTACACCGTTTCCTTGTATGGGAAAGGATTTAGCAAAGAGGACATAAAGGTTCAAGTGGAAGATGGCAATTTATTGCATATAAAGGGACAACTTGGCAAAGATCAGGAGTCCCCATCCGCTGGAAAAGAAATCTTCTATCATGTGCTTGAGAGGGGAGTTCCAGGAAGCAAACACTTCTCTCGCCAAATTGAATTGCCAGAAAACGTGAAGGTTGATCAGATTAAGGCTCAAGTCGAAAATGGCGTTCTCTCCATTCTCCTACCAAAGGACACCACCACTCCAAAGCCATCCAAAGTGCGTAATATCAACATCACCAGCAAGCTCTGAATGTAAAACAACATATCCTTATGAACTCTATGATTGCAACGTCTTCTCTGGCTATTGCGGTGCGAATAAGTATGTATGATTATGATGACTTCATTGCATATCAGAGTGATTGTACAACCATAAGTAATGGTCCCTCTTTAAATCTAGTAGTTGTAATTTTATTAACTTAAAGTTCTTCTTAAATGCTGATTGTTGCCCAATGTTAATTCAGAATATTGTCTAGTGATAATGTTTGATTTACGTGCACGTTCAATCTTTGGAGATAAGATTACTATTCAATGTAGATAAGCTTAGATCAAATTATTAGCTGTAGAATAATCTGCAAATCTCTTTCTAATTCTGTTTTAACTTGCATATAAAGGTTCACAGGCCTTTCACAAAACGCAATGTTCTTTCAAACTCTGTTTATTTTATCATGTTATTAGAGCGAAGAGAACAACTTCGTGAAATTGGGTAATTTGTCGTGTCTAGGGGTGTGGTAAGGAAATTGGTTAATTGGTTGAAGGGTAAAATTGGAGTGGTAGGTTCTGCCATAGCTGGTATTGGTGTAAGTGGTGATGGAATGAGGGCGAGGTTCTTGTATTGATGCAGGGAGCTTCGGACAAAAAGGTTGTGGATGTTTCTGTGAAGATGTGTAGTTAATGTGACAAACAGACTAGATGGTAATGTTTAGGGTGGTGAAAATGCTGGGGTTTGTTGTATTCTAGTAATAGGTTTTTTATTTTTTGAGAATTCTAGTAATCGATTTTGCTATAGTCGAAATCGAAGTTATGAATGGTTGTTAATTATGTGAATTTGGTAATGCAAAGTATTTGTTTGTGGGTTGTGTTCGTGTATTACTGAAATTGGATGAGTGTAATAAGGATTTTAAGAATGAAAAGAAAGTAGCTAAAAAATGGGAGTGAGCTCCGAAATCATGATGATAAAATAATCAGAGTTTGGAAGAATGTGGTTGCTCTGCATATTTTTTAAACTTTTACAATCACGACTGAAAAATAATTCTTCATCTAAAGGCATCACTTATTGCATTTTGTTTTCTTACACTCCTCGACAAATTTTGTAATGCTAGTGAAATAGGTCTCATCCTTCTATTTTATGCCAATTTTCCTAAAATTTTTTGGTTTGAAGCTTTCTCCACTGGTGTCAACCTTATCAACCTTTTATCCACTCCTATCTTTAATAATAATTCCCCTCATGAATTACTATTCACTATCTTATCAAATCTCTCTAATTTACGAGTTTCTCTGAATGTAGTTGCTTTCCTTTTCTTGATTCCACTCGCTTTGATAAACTTACACCGGAATCTACTCTATTTGTCTTCCATAGTTACTCTTTTCAGTATAAAGACTACCGTTGCTTTGATCCTTAAACATGCAAACTTTTTCGTTTCCTTGAACATGATTTTCTTCATGCTCACTCTCTATCCACATTGACTACATCCTTACCCATTACACTTCGCTCACTTCATATTTATACTTCTTGATTATTTTCTGACTACATCACCTACTCCATGCTTGCTAAATCTTCTCCTAACCCTATGTCCTTTACCTAAGCAAATAAATTTCCTCACTGGAGTTAGGTTATGCTTGATGAGTGAACTCTCCATCGCAAGGAAACTTGGATTCTTATTCGTTCTTTATCAAATGCTAACATTGTCAGTTGTAAATGGGTGTCTCGCATTAAACGTAATCCTGATAGCATTATTCAATGCTATAAAGCTTGTTTGGTTGCCACAAGTTTTCACCAAGCTTCTAGTATTGACTATATTGACACCTTTAATTTTGTTGCTAAACCCTTTACTATTTGTTTCATCCTCACCATTGCTTTTTCTAAAAATTGGCTAGTCCACTAACTCGATGTTAATAATGCCTTTCTTCATGGTCATTTTCATGAATAAGTCTTCATGCCCTAACCTCCTGGTTTTCAAGATCTTCACTATCCTCAGTATGTCTGTCATCTTGAAAAAGCCCTGTATGGTCTCAAACAAGCTCTTAGAGCTTGGTTATATCGTTTGAGTCAGAAACTTCTTGACTTACACTTTACTTCCTCCAAATTTGACCCCTTATCTTCCTTGTATTTTGATCTTTGTGGGATGATACCCTTGTTTCACCATATTACAAATCAATTTAAGTAGGGGATTAAATTTGTAGGTTAATGACAACCTATCACAGTTTAAAGAGAGTTTAGTTTAAATGTCTAAGAAATTCTATCAATCCAAATGATAAATTCATTCTAAATATATTAAGTCATTCTATCTCTAGTGGTTGTTTACTTTTCCTAGTTTTAAATTTAATTTTTAATCCTCAAAAACTTGTTTCTTTTATTTAATTGACTAGCTACTAGTTTTAGATTTTTCTAAACTCGTATTGCTTCTTTGAGGGATGGATCCCTACTTACCATTGTATTACTTACTAATGAGAAGTAAAGTTTCTTTTGTTATAGGTAATAAATTAGTAATAAGGAAAGCTTAAGTAGAGAAAACACATATCAAGTTTTTAGCATTATTTTTGAAGAAGTAGTTTATGTTTAGAAAACTCAATGACTGTTACTCTAGTCATTTTTTTGGCTTATATATTCTTTTCTTTCTTAATTTTTAATCTTTGGTTTTATGTTTGGTGTTGTGTTGATTACAAGTTTAACCAACTTATTGATATAGAGTGAGCATATAAACCCACATTGGACTATACAAGCTTATAAATGATATTTCTTCCTATTGACAGTGTGACAATAAAATACTTTGTAAAACTAGAATAGATATATGGATATGTTAAGGAGTTATCCAGATTAGGGATGGTAACTAGTGAAGCTCAACTTGAACCTATGAAAACAATTTTCTAGGTTTGAACCCAATTTAAAGCCCAATTAAGCTCAAGTTGCTTGGCCAAAGCTTGCGTTTGATTAATCCTTACGCAGTTTAAAGTCCAATCAAATCAGGATAGGCTTGAACAATATGAAATTGATTAGGTTCTAAACGACCTAAAGCTCAATCAGACTAGGTTATGCCCAAAAAAACTAAGTCCATGTCATCTTTAAGGTTGTTTTCAACTTGTACCTAGAGCTACTACCCTTAAATTACCAGACACAAGAATCCACTTACTTGGCAACCATATTATGAGGTTCTCTAAAAATGTAAAAGATTAACCTATTAAGCAAATTCTCAAGCCAAAAGATAAGAAAAGGAATTTATGAGTTGAGTGAATTGTTAATCCAAAATTCCTTCTCAAAATATCAAAAACCACCATTGATGTCCCATTAAGACATCATGATAAAACCCTAAAAGAACTTAGCATATTTGAACCTAAAACTCAATATTTCCTAAAAATAGTCTACTTTATCATAAAGATGATTAACCCACAATGAAGAAGAACTATAAAGAAAAGTATCAACAATACAAAAAATGTATCTAGAATTAGTCATAGAATCATCCCATAAAAGATAAAAAGGTAAAACAAACTAAATGTTAAAAATCAAGATACTTGAGGAGGTAAGTCACAAAAAGAAAATTCAAATAGATAGACTAAGAGGCTGAGAGAGAAGTTGAGGGTTGAAATGGAGGCTGGTAGTAGGGGAGCTTAGATGGATAACAAACTAAACAATAAATAAAGCATAAAAAACCTATGTTTTGTTTACACAATGTTATTTTGTGTATGTGACAAGTTTGGAGTTTGAGTTATGAAGCTTGATATTAAGCTTAGTCAAAAGTCCAAAATTTTTAAAAAGTCGAAGCTTGACTTGAAACTTGGTCAACTTAGGTCATGATTGTTGACTTTTGGTTAGTCAAATTTCCAAGCCTTGTTTAGATAAAAATTTAATTTTAGACATTCTATAATGTTCTGAATTTATCTACAAAGTAGATGGTTCATGTAGCAACTAGGTGTGTCTTATGTTGCAAAAATCTAGAATTCAACTTAGAATTGATTGAGGAGATGGCAAAGAATAATTATCAATGGTAATTGAGTAGGGGAAGGGCAATAAACCCAATAATACACAATGAGGATGCTTTGACTACATTGGAAACTCAATTGGAGTTGTTTATGAGGAAAATTAATAACTTGAGATTATTAGTGTCACTTACACTAATAATCTCAAGGTGATTGATTTAAGGAGGAGCATAGTAGTAATTAATGTAAGATTGCAAATCCTATTTTAGGACAATAGAACAAATTGATTATTAGGGGAATTACTAACAATTTCAAACTTACCCCTATAGCAATAACTACAACCCAAAATGGTGAGATCAGTTGAACTTCTTGTAGATTAGGCAAGGAACTCAAAGGCAACCTCCACTTAATATTATCAACAATAATAAAATGAGGAGAAACTAAACTTAGAAGAATTATAAGGAATTTTATAGCCATAACTAAGGCTCCAATTTAAAATTCAAAGATATAAATCCTCAATATAAAAAACCATATTCGTTAATTAGCTAAGTTAGTAGCTGACTGACCCCAAAGATCAGTACCTACCAACATAATGCGTAATTTTCAAAATTTTAAATAGGTAAACACCTTGAGCCTAACTAATATTAAGGAAAAGTAAGCTAAAAGTGAGTAGGTTACTATTGATGAAGAAGAAGAGAAGGACAACAAGGGAATTTGTATATATCTAATAAGATAAATTCAAGCATTAAAGTTATTTTTTAATACTATGAAACATTATGATCTAACCTATATTTTAATGTAAACTTTGAAATTCAAAAGGCTTTTTTGTCATCTCTTAATTTATATACCAAATACTATGTCTAATAATAGCTCTTTGCTTAATTTTGTATTTCATTTCTTTCTTACGTTCCTTTTAGTTTATAGCATTTTGTTGCATGCATGTGACTTGGGCCCTCAAATGTCAAAGAAGGCTGGCATTAATTGGTTGCATGTTTAATTGGTGGCTGTCCACAAGTCAAAGAAGGTTGCCATTAAATTCAACAATAACAACTTGGTTGGTAGCATGCAACGAACGTGGTTACCGATTTCATTAATTCAACAATTAAGGCTGCAGCCTTTGAAGATTTTGGACGACGATTCTCCAGGACATCAGCTATAAATAAGGTGGCAGGTTTAGAGGAAAATGAATTATTCTTTCCTGAAATCCTCTATCCTCTCTGTATACTTCTGAGCCTTTTGTTCCAGCCTTTGTACCGTTCTCCACATAGTAATAAAATTGCTCACCCTCCGGCCGTGGACATAGGTCACATTGACCGAACCACGTAAATCTTTGTGTTTTGTCTCATTTATTTTTGTCTATCTTTATTTTCGTTACTACTACTTCAGGCTTATAAATTCAACCGGTATCCGATCCGATGACATTTTATCATAACACATTTTTTATATGTATTTCTCCTTTAATTTTTTTATTAGGTCTATATACCTTACAAATCTTTGAAATTGTTATGTTCTGAGCCTATAATTTATATATAATAAATTAGCCTAAAATATTGTATTAGTCCTAAATTACCAAATTAAACTTAAGTGAATAAGCTATCAAGACCTAATTTGCGAAATGAGCCTAAAATAGACGAGCCCAAGCAAATTATAGATGATTAAGCATGTGGTGACCTAATGATTGGAGTTGCTAAATTAGATTTGTATTTAGGTAGACAAGGGCATAGGGTCACCTTCTAGGCCTTTCTCCAGGTAAAAACTAAAAACTTGAATATGTTTGGATATTAAACAAGTTGAAACTATTATCGACAAAATTAAATATAAGTATTTACATAAAATGAATTGAAATGTAGTGTGCATATTTAGTTATAAAATAACAAAATGGACTTTATATATTAGGTGGCTTAGAAAGTCACAGGCCAAGTCGAAGGTCCCAAATACTAAGGAAGCAAAAACTATAATAGTAAAAACATAAAATGAGTATGAGATTTTATATTTTTCCAAACTAAAAAATATGAATCATTCTTATAAATAAATTGAAGCTTATTAAAAAACTAAGAAAATAAAAAAAATAAATATGAAGAATCCAAGAATGTATCGAAAATTTTGGACCATCAAACATGCCCGTAAATAGGATATAAACAATATATAATAGAATCTACTACACGAAATATAATAATAATAATAAATAAGGAACAAAAATATAAATCACGTTCGAGCAAAACTATATGAAATAATTAAGTCGTTAATAAATTCGTAGACTATCCACAAATTTTTTTCCGCACAAGTAAACAAAAAAATCACAATTGCAAAATAACGAAGACACCAACGTTTGGTAACGAAATTCGGCACACTTTACCTACGTTTGTGGACCTCTCACCTAGATTAATTATTTCTACTGTAGTTTACAGAAATTACAAAAGATTAATCTACCCCGTACGACTCAATCTATGTAACCAAGCCACAACCTAACTACCCGTGAAAGATCTTCACACCCAATAATACGAACGACTCGTGTTAACCTTGTCAGAGAATTTTCCTAACTATTTCTACTCAAAAGTAAAACCAAATAAAACAAGAACACAACAATTTTAGATCTGAAATTCTTCACCAAAATAGCCAAGTTACTGCACCAACAGTATATGCACTCATCTGTGACAAAGTTTTCTTTGTGCTGCAATCATCAATCAACTTCAAGGCCCAGCAAAATCATCAACACTTCACACTTCGCGGACTGCTTAATAGAGATAAACCATTAAAAAGAGCTGCTCCAAAAACACCAACACAATCAGCTCAATAAAGGATCAAAAACTAAAAAAGAGAACAACAGCCCATCTGGAAATTTTTTTCTCATACGTTTCTCACAAAAAATCAAAACAAGTGCGCAGCCAATCTCACCCTGTACTTCAGTTGCACGTAGGCTACACAATTTCAGTCACTTACGCACTCTCACTCGGTTGTCCTTATTTCACTCCTTTTCAAACAAGGACAATATGATATATTCTGTTGACATCGAAAATTCTGCTTGTATGGTATATATATATCCAAGTCCAATTTCACGCAACATCCAATACCCAAATTGCAAAGTTAATAACCCAATTCCAAAAGAAGAGTCTCCAACACGCAATCCCTACTTTAAACTAGATATTCAATATTTATGGTAATTTCCATGTCAAATAAAAATGTCAAAAATAAAGATAGGATATATTTTGCATAAATCCTAATACTATACTAGAGCTAAACAAGATTTAAGAAGATATAGGAATTTTACCCTCATTTAGGTCTTTTTTCATTTTTACTTATGAGTCATGACAAATTGAAAGCATGAAAAAAGAGAGGAAAAAGATTAAGAAAAATAAATAGTTCTATTAATAAAATTTATAAAATATAAGTTTTTTTCTTCAAATAATTTTTAAAATTTAAAATTACAATTGCTAATGTTTTACATTAGTAAAATGATAGACATGGAAATTGGTTGTGTCCCTTTTTAGATAAATTAAAAGTTTATAATTTTAATTGTTAAAAATTGATCATTTGAGTAGTAAGGTTTTTAGTGAGATTTGGATTTTTAACATAACTTACCTTATATACCAAACACGCATGTACTGTATTTCGAGTAAAAAGTTGTATATATTACACTTGAGATCTAATGTGGTTATTGTAGTTTAGAAATGTTGAGCAATATTTAAAATTTGACAAATAATATGCTTCCAGTTTAAACTGTTACATAAAAAGGACAATCAGACAAGAGAATGGTTGTCTATTTTGGTTCCACTTTTGCTGGAAGGGTATAGCCGCCACTGTAATCAAATGCATCATTTTGGTTAACATACTTTTTAGGTAAATCTTCATATGGATGTCTAAGGGCACCTCTGGAAGATCCAAAATCTGTTGCAGAAGAGGATGCAGATGTTGAATTTGTATTAATACCATCGTTCTGCAGTATAATTTCTATTGCCTTGACAACCTCACTCATGGTTGGGCGGTCTGCGGCTGATTCCTCAACACATTGAATGGCCAAATCCACAAACGTCCTAAATCCTACCAGATTTCCCTTGTTTCTAATCACCGCATCCATGATTTCCCTTAGACCATAGTGCTCTTCATCATTCTTATCCAAAGCCATGCGCACCTCGCGGACAATGTACTTCCCCTTTTGAATGGGCTGCTTAGCTGTTATCAGTTCCAACATTACAACGCCAAAACTGTACACATCGCTCTTCTCGGTTAATTGTTGTGTCATGTAGTATTCTGGATCCAAATAACCCTGCCAATGACCACCGCCATCACGTTAACCAAGCCATTAAATAAATGCTACAAATTAATTTCCTTACGAGAATTGTTGGAGATACTCACCAGGGTTCCCTTGACTTGTGTTGAAACATGCCCTTTTGTACCGTCTGATACCAATTTAGACAAACCAAAATCTGCAACTTTGGCCGTTAAATTCTCATCCAACAGGATGTTAGTGGACTTGACATCTCTGTGAATTATAGGAGGGTTTGCGAGCTCATGTAAGTAAGCTAGTCCCCTCGCTGAGCCAAGAGCAATCCGGAGTCTCCTTTTCCAGTCAAGCTGAATGCCGGACTTCCCTGCACCAGACACTTTTTATTATATAGCATCCGTTTTCTTTTATCTTCTGTCCGGACAATGGAAATTTACTTCCTCTAGCTATATTACCAAGAATAACAGATTGTAAAATGCATACACACGTACAGGGATTAAAACTGCCAAGGTAGGTCAAATAAAAAACAACATATTTAATTAATGCGTTGGCTAAGAAGATACCTGACAAGCTTTCTCTTAGTGTTCCATTGGGCATATATTCGTATACCAGCATCTGCTCTCCTTGTTCAAAACAAAAACCCACAAGGCTAACAAGATTCTTATGATGAACTCGTGATAGCAGCTCAATTTCAGTCTTGAACTCAAGTCCACCCTGCATTGATCCTTGCTGAGCCCTTTTGATTGCCACCGTTTGGCCATCAGAAAGAATTCCTCTATAGACCTGAAGATGAGACGGAATCATCAGGAATATCATGAATCAACTTGGAAAAGCCTGATCAGAAAATCCAGGAGTTTCACCTTGCCATATCCTCCTGAACCTATCTCATTGTTCTCATAGAAGTTTGAGGTGCACTTTTTAAGTTCATCATAAGAAAACCATCGTGCGCCCTTTAATTGTGGCGCAGTGCCGCTGTCTTTTCCACTTGACGCCCAAGATGCTGGTGTGAATAGCATATGTTAATAAGCTAAGCGAAAAGTTTTCAAAAGGGATCTCATTGTATAGATTTGATTACCGAATGGTTTACTTAATCCAATGGCTTTTTCGGCACGTTTCTTTTGGCGAATAGCATACATCGCTACTCCAACAAGGCTCAAAACTAAAATAGCGCAGCCAATTCCTATCCCCAGAACTAAACCAGTGCTCAGACCAGGAGCCCCGTGTGCGGCTAACACATGTACAAACACTTTTTGGTGAAATGCAGTTCAAACACCAGCAAAGGAAAAGAAATCAAATGTTTATCCTACCTGGAAAAGGGTAAGGAGATGCAGTAAAATAGTAAGGACCAAATTCTGGAGGAGGCTTGTAGGTTTGATTGCTGAGTTCAAACCCAATTCTTTGAACTTCAGACCTATTAAAGTATAGACCACTGGCAGGAAAGAGTGAAACCTGCACCTGAAGGTAGTCATCCACGTTGAAAATAGGGCTGGAAAGAAAAACTGAACCAGGAGGTAGGCGTAATGCTACCCAAATACTCATCTCCAAGGCATGAAATCTATTAACATTGGACACATCTTTGAAAGAGATTCCTCTGAAGTAAAAAGTGCCTTCCAACGGATAGGCACATTCGCAACTTTGAGGGCTAAGCTTCTGGTCTAGGGAACATGTTTTGCTACCACAATTTGCTAGGTTAGTGGAATAAGGCCTCGTAGACTGCTCCTGAAGGCAGTAATTGGTATTTGAGAGGGCAGTGCACACTGGATTTCCTACAAGTCTGATAAATCATATTCAAAATTAAGAAGGAAGAAGGTAAGTGTGAAATACATTGACGCCTTTAGAATTGATTTCTCACATTAATGTATTGGTGTACTCGGCAGTTAGATTTACAGAGGAAATCTGGTTGTTCTGCAGATCAACTAGTTGAAGTTTAGGACCAACACTGTCATTCATATTCAACGTACCACTCAATGCATTGTTCCTCAACAACCTGGAAAAACACTTTCTTCAATTTCACTACAACCCTGTAGTCTGTAGACTATCAAAAAGTTGATATTCAATAAAAAGAAAAGTAAAAACTGACACTGTTTCTAGTCGTGGAAAGCTGAAAATTTTTGATGGCAAAGAACCTTCAAGTGGTCCATATTCTACAACCCTGGAATGGATGGGACAAGTAGAGCATAAGACATTACAGAATTAAGACCTCAGGTGTGAGAGTGGGACGAGACTTACAAAGCAATGAGCGATGGTAAGGTTGAGAACCAAACAGGGGCAATAGAGGGGGAGAAAGAGTTGTTGCTAAGGTCCCTGCTCAATACAACATTTATAATTTATAAACGAAGTTGAAAAATATATGCATGTATGAGACTTTCCAGGTGATGGACTTACACATAATTGAGGCTATTCAAGCGAGTAAAGTTTGGCAACGGGCCTTCCAGTTTGTTGTGTGCTAAATTCCTGAAAGGCAGAGAACAAACTACTTGTATGACTGCGAATGAATGTAAAATATGGATATAGATCAGAATGGATGCACCCACAATGTGACCATGTTCACGAGGTTGTCAAAACTCGACGGAACGTTTCCAGTCAGGCCATTTCTATCAAGTCGACTGTGCACCAAATCAGACTTGGCGGTCAGAATAATAATCTCTATCCCATTCCCATAGGCCTGACTAGTTGAAAATAAAATAAGCCTAAATCACAATGGTTGCCCCTTTTTACTCACAGAACCTCAAGTGTCTGAACTTGTCCCAACGTAGATGGGATGCTTCCCCTAAATTCATTTCCGTCGAATAACCTGTTAACAATAAGAATCACAAATCAATGTCAAATCATTTTGAAACTGAAAATAGCAGAAGATTAGGCAACTTACACGTGAATCAAAACCATGCGACTGCTGAAAAGTTGTGGGGGAATTGGACCTGAAAGTTGGTTTTTATTGAAATGGCTGCACGCATATAATTTCTTTTAGTAATTTCACTGTAAACTAATTATTCATTCTTAATTAATTACTAGAGGTGGGATTGGTAAATTATACTCACAAGTGCTTACAATTAAGAAGGAAGTCCAATCCCGGGGTACTTTTGGACGTGGAGATTGGAAGAGGCCCTGTCAATTGATTGTCAGCTAGGTCCAGCCAGTAGAGTTTTGTGAGTTTGCCCAAAGAGGGGGGGATTCCGCCGGTCAAGTTGTTTGAGTTGAGAGCCCTACCCAACAACAAATAATAAATTACTAATACTATGGTATATATGTATTATTACTTACATGATGCTACTAAATTCTTACAGGAAGGATAACTCTGTAAGGTTGCCCAACTCATCAGGAATATTACCAGTGAATCCACAATCCTCTAATATACTGAACACCATAAAATGAAAAGAATTTGTTGAACATGGAAAAGAAATTAAACAACTGGAAACTAATTATTATTATTACTATGATTGGATTGAATTGGATTGGATATCTTACAGAGTATTCAACTTTTTCAAATCACCTAACCGTGGAGTGAGGGAACCCGTGAGCTCTGGGTTATGTGACAAGTCCCTACAATAAATGAGGTTTTCATATTGATATTGCAAAGTTGTTATCCGCTAAATAAAACATAAATAATAATAATAATAATAAACTCACAAAGATCTCAATTCCGTCAAGCCCCCGATGTCACCACTTAGCTTGCCTTTGAGGCCCAAAGTTGATAGCCCCCTGTATAAATAAATGCGTGACGGACACTCGATATAATAGATTTGAGATACATTAAGTTATCCTCATGTAGAATTCCTTATCTCTAATGGTCACTCACAATGCAGTCACTCTGGAATTGTTACATGTCACACCTTCCCATGTTTCTCCACACGGATCGCCAGAGTGGTGCCAGGTTGGTGGAGTATTTTGCCAAATATCCTTCAGGGATTGGAGCGCTGCAGCTGCAAGAATTCCTTCTTTGATCACGTTGAATTAAGATGAAGAAACGAATAAGCAGCCTAGGTGCATTATATATATTGCTTACCATCACGAGGGTCCGTAAAGCAGAAAGTGACTTCAATTCCTAGGTTGAAGAAAGCCAGAAGATAGAGCAACCGGATAGCTGCCATTAATGCTTGCTGCAAGTAAGCCAACGACAAAACTGTTGATGTGAAAGCAAAAACAACGTTCACTGACTAGTGCTGATGAGCAGAGGAAGGACGAGGTTTATCAGCTTAACAGACTGACAAGGGGAAAGAAAAGATAAAGGAAACAAAAGGCTTGGTCTGACCCCTTTTCCAGTCTTTTAATTGATTTATCTTGTCTTAGAAGCCACTCCATCTACGTTGATTTCACCTCCACCCCAACAACAATGCTAATCATATTTGCTTGTAAATTACAGAGTATCATTTTGGATTGACCAATTGTTTGGCTTTTCTTTTGGAGTCAATCTTAAGGATTCTCGATCGCGTATGCTAACTGTACAATCTACAATGGGACGGCCATAATCATTATTAATAATTATTAATTAGTGTTTGCACTGTTGAGATTACAATAATTTCAAAGTTAAATTCCAAAATATTTCTAATACACTACACACTGTTTTAATTGGGACCACCGAGCATCATAGTGCATGGAACAACTCATCCAAGCTAGCTCTAGACTGTAGATAGTATTAGTAGAAGTCCTAAATGCCTACGAAGGCTAGCTCGGTCATCAAATTAATACCCTTTCCACCATCATATTTTTGGAAACTATTACTTCACGTTAACGGCATAAGCCTGGAAAAAGATAAACATGATACTAGGAATGTTTTATCAATCGGAGAACTCCAACTCTTATTAATACATTAACTAAGTTTTAATATATCTCATCCATGCTTTTAGCATATATGAATGACTCAAGCTTCTTAAATTTTATTGCTCCTGATATTTACAACTAGATATATAATCACCGGTATCTTAATTCTATGAACATTAAAAAATATTGAAAGTTTTTCATATTTTATGCTATATAGGATCTAAAATATTTTATATTATAATGATAAAAGACAAATTAAATGTGATTAATATCAATAAAATATTAAAAGAGATAACATCATTACAACAAAAAATACTTTAGGCAACACTATATTTATAACATTTTAAAATATATATGTTGCTTCAAACTAATATAATGCAACACTATATTAAACGTATCCTTTAATAATATTAACATATAAAAATAAGAATAAATTGTTGCCATATGTTAAAAAAAGCAACAAAAAATAAAATGTTGTTGCATCATTTTAATACTTTACATCCACAACTTTGAGACTTTTGGTTAATCCTTCTTCCATATTCTTCATGTCTCCCAATTTGGCTTTCGTCTCGTTAACAATGAGGTACAATTTTTGAAACTGAACGAGCTCATCGTATGACACACAAATCCCGTCATAGCCCGCTCCGTCGCCTTCAACGCCATCAAGTCACTTGATGTACGATCAGTCTTTGTATCCAAGAGTCGGTCAATCTAGTACATCTGTTGGTTCTCCTTTGGGCGTCATGAACCATTCCTTCACAAAACTTCTGCTCCTTTCTCTTCTTATGATGTCACTACAAAAAACGGAGGCCTTTTGCGTCGTTTTTTAAACGTCGCAAAAGGCAATTAACCATCGTCGAAAATTATTTACGACATCTAATAAAACGTCACAAAAAACGTCGTGAAAGGTAGGGTAGACATTAGTAATCTACGACGTCTGTTAGCAAACGTCGTTGAAGGCCCAAGTATTCTTCGACGTTCTTGTAGACGTCAGGAAAGGTGTAAACATTTTGCGACGTCTGAAATAAATGTCACGATTTAAAAGTTTTTACGACGTAGCGAGGACGTCGTAGAAAACAATCATTATACGACGTGTATGAAGACGTCTGTGAATGTAATTATATTTTACGACGTTATAGGTAAACGTCGAGAAAGGATTTGTTATACCGATGTCTAGGAGATGTCGTAGAAAAAGAGACTTTCTACGATGTCTTGTTGTTTAGACGTCGTAGAATTTGAAATAATTAATAATTAACCGAAAATAAATTGATTTAAAATAATTTTGGAAAATTAATGAATTTGTTTTCATTTATCTCAAGATTCTAAAATTTATGATTAATCAATTTTAATTAATTAATAATTTTGAGATTTTCAATTTCCCCAAAAAATTGAATTTAATAAATATGAATTATAATTAATTTTTTAATTTACATTTGTTTTATAATTTTTTGCAAATTTAA
>JANZLF010000007.1:1596-15859 GCA_026546835.1 Erythroxylum foetidum | reverse complement strand
GTTGAGTTAGACGGAGAGCCGATCACTTCAGTCGAACCATCTGAGGAATGGACAAATTGGAGACAAACTTTAGCTAACCAAATGTTTGATGAATGGAGGCAAAATAGAAATAATGGATAAAAATATAGGCTTTCATTTTTTTACGGTCTTTATTCTTAGTAGCTTTAGGTTGTTTAATATTTTTGTTAAAGACATGCATTATTTAAATCAATTGGATTATTTTACATTTTCTTAATGTTAATCAATGTTATCTTAATGTTACTTAATATTTATATAAGTTATTGTCTTATATATATTTATTTTATGAATTAAATGCATATATTTTTTATTGCATTTAACGTTGATTATATCAAAATCAATTTACTTTTTTTCAGGTATGGAACGTAATATTGGATCTCGCAGAGGCAAAGGTAGTAACCATGTTTGGACTACTGTTGAGGATGAAAAGTTAGTGGAGACCATGCTTGAACTGAAAGAAAGTGGGAAATTTGATGGTGAAAATGGTAGTGGATTAAGGAAAGGATATCAAAAAGAACTAGAAAGGATATTAGAACAAAAATTACCAGGGCATGGTTTAAAAGAAAAACCACATATTGAATCTCGTTGTAAATTATTGAAAAAACAATATCATGCTATTTATGATGCAAGAAATAGTGGAGAAACAAGTGGTTTTGGTTGGGATGACGATAAAAAATGTGTTACTGCAGACGTTGACGTGTGGAGTGCATATCTAAAGGTTAGTACAAATTAGATTGCTTAGTTTTTTAAAAATTTGTTTTACATGATAGTTATTGTGATTGTTGTAGAGTCATCCGGATAATTCATTTATGAGGAATAGATCATTTCCCTACTATGATAAACTAGCTATTATTTGGGGACAAGATCGAGCTACAGGAAAAAATGCTGAAGCACCCGCAGATATGCTAGAAAATATAAACAGAGAAGAGAACTTGGATGAAGAGAATGAAGTGTCTAATGGGGAGGAGGATGTTGAGCCTCAAAGAGATCAACCAATCAGGGATAATTCTCAAGGTGAAGGAAGTTCAAAGAAAACACATCGCAAAAGAAAGAGGAGTACTGATAGTTTAGTTTCATGTTTGGAACGTATCACCGAAAAGCTTACTGAAGGTTTCGAGAAATCTAACGAGCAAATGGCTAAAGTGGCAGAATCTATTATAGCGCCCAATCAGAAGGAATCTGAGAATAGGCGGAAATTAGATGAAGAACTTAGCAAACTGACATTCTTAACACAAGCTGAACGTATTAGAGCTGGAATAAAACTTGTAAAAAATCCAGATCTTATGGAATATTTTTTCACTCTTAAAGATGCTGACAAAGAAGAATATCTCAAGCAGATTTGAAGATTAATTAGTTTTTAAGATTTATCTTTCTACTTAGTTGAGGTTTTTTTGTATTTTTGAAATATTGTTTTCCATGATTAGTGCATACGTAAAAGGCTGGATATTTAAGTCTAATTGTTTGATTTGTAGCATTGGATTGCTTCAAGGGAATCTTAAGAGTGATTTGAAATCTAACTAGTTTTGTTTCTTGGTAGTATTTCCATTTTAGTTGTTTTTAAGTATGATGGGTTGCTAATTGTGTACTTTTACTAGTCTCACATTGACTATTTAGACTAGGATCATTGCTCCTTATATTGCTAAGTGTGATTGTTAGTGCTGTCTTAACCAGCAGAGCCATATTCCAAAGAATGAAGAATTATACAGTTAAGTATAGTTTCCAATCTTGCTTATAAGTACACTAAATGTAGAATGGTATCTTCATATTACCATGAACATTTAGATTTGTTTTCAGCCTTCTTCAGTTTATTTTCATCCTTTTTGCATAATTTCTTGACTTTTCTCCAGATGGTGCTGGTTATGGCATAGGTGTTAATTTGGAGCAGGGTTTGGGTACAACTGATGGAGAAAATTCAAGCCTTTCTTTGAACCTTGGCTATGGACGACTAAGCCCTTTATTGAACGGAAATACAAGCAAGTATGATAGTCCATTTGTGTATGGTGTAGGCAATGATGGGAATAATTCTGTGTTAATTTCAACTGCTATAGGTTTGTGGGCTAATGGAAGTATTAATCAATCATCACACTCCATCATCTCTAATGTTGTTATGGGTTCTGGGAGTGGGAGATCAAGGATGAGTTCCTTTGGTAGTATAGGAGCACTCTGGGGATCCACAGCTCATCCTCCAGTTTGCACTTGATGAGGGGGTGTGTGTGTGAATAAATTTTGAGCACTTCTGAGTCTTCATCCTCCAGTTTAAGTTTTTAGATTGAATGGTTTCTTGATTCTTCTGTCTTCATTTTCTGGTCTATATTAAGTTTCTTAAGTATGGTTTGATTTAGGAATAGACAAATGCTTACTCACATCTTTTTACATTTAAGTTCTAAAACATTGAAAGGAAAAATAAAGAAATTTTCCTTAACTTTGGCTTACACATATATTACCCTTGATAATCCATTTATTGACGCATTAACAATTTTGTAAAGGAGTTGAAGGAAACATAATTATCAATGATGTTTATGTTGCTGTGGGAAAAGATGACTTGGAAGTCTTGAAAGAGGCTCTGTATCATGTTGTCACTCCTGGAGCTAGAGTCTTCCTGTCCTGACTTTAACGGACAAGGACAAAACTCATTGATTAGTTTAATCAAGTGCAATTTAGATGTAACGTAACACACACCTATCGCTTACCCAAATCTCAATGAAACAATATATCCAAAGGATTCAATAGTTTGATGCATTTATGATCTATCCATGTATATGAACAAACATGCCTCTTCATATCTAGTTTGCTTTTCGTCCTCTTAATGGGTGATGCATGATGATGATTGACTAGTTGAACACTTAGTTGGGTAATTCTCCAGATGTTGCTGACTTCCTGACTAACTTTATGCTTATGGATGTAAAGACTTGGTGCAATATGATTTGTTCCTTTATGAGATTAGATAATTCATCCTCCAAAGGAGCTAACATTGTATAAACCTTGTTGTTTCTTTCAGTCCATGCACCTGTAACAAGGTAGGAAAGCACTATATCCCTGCGTTTATGTGTGAGCAGCTTTGGGGTAATGATGGTTGCACTATACATTCTTGTACCAATCAACTTGAGGAGTTAGCTCATTGTAGAGTAATCTGCAGGATTGATTTGTCTATTTTCCTAGGGTCCTAGTTTCTAAGTAAGCTTATCCTCGTACTGATTTAATCTATAGTTCTTGAGAAAGGTGAAAGCAGGGGATGATGGAGTCCAAGAAGTGTTATAATTTATGACGGAGATTGCTTAGGCTACATTTGTACTTGGTTTAACTAATCTATGTAAAGGATCCGGGTCATTGATTTGATTTAGAGGACCATAACTGGTCTATGTATCTTACCAGACCTCTATGTTTCCTAAACTAACGCACTTTATACCATTTGACTTCATTCCTTTCATTTTCAAGTTTGAACCCAAACTGTAACTAGTTTTTGAAAATTCTATTAATGGCATTTGTAATGCCTTCGGCTAGTTTTTGAAGATTCTATAATAAAGTCCCAAAAGTGCCTAAATCACAATGCATACCAACTGATTGACAACAAGGTTGACTGACAGAAATCACAATAAACATGCATAACCATACCAAATTGTTCAATGACAACTATCAATTCTATAAACCCAGAAAATGCTAATGCTCCACTAATTTCACAGATTGTATAATAGGAACACTATTGTGTTGATATATCGATTAAGACTTCGGATACAACTTCAATAACGTCAACCAAAATCTAAAGAATAACTTCAATATGAAGAGTAAGACAGTGACGTTATGAGATAATTAAATTGGTAAGGAAGAACATATGTTCAAAAACCCAGAAGAGCATACGTGCAAAAACCCAGAAGAACATTGAAGAATATACGTTCAAAGACCTAGAAGAAGAAGAAGAAAAATTCCAAACCTAACCCACATTCTAAAAACCAAAACGGTGGGATGAATGTCTTACCCAGAAGAGAGGAAAGATGGTAGGACGTTGCTTCAACGAAGACGGAGGTTCTTTGGACACGGAACAAAATCAAATCTGGGGAAGAACAAGACGCAAACAATGAGCAAATGTATGGAGAACAGAGAGAGATTAGTAGAATATGTACACCCATATAAGTACATTGAAGGGGGAAGAGAAGCTTCTGCTACTTACCGCGCCTATCAGTGGAGATGAAGGTTTCGTGAATGAGCACGCAGCTGTTGGCAATGGAGAATGGTTTTTAGGTATTCGACGTTTGCTGAGGTTATTTTTGGCTTTTCTTTATCTTGTCTGTCGGACAAAAGTTTCTGTCCGACATTTTTGAATTGGACAAAATTTTCTGTCCTTGTCCGTTAAAGACAGGACAAAAATTAGTGAAGATGGTAAGCAAACACGCCTTCGGACAGAACTTTTATGTCCTCGTCATCCGTCTTCACGTCCGAAGAGTGTAACCAAACGCATGGTTAACGTTTTTGAAGCTAATGTAGGACTCACCTCGATGCCCACATTAGCAACAATAGGTCCCACATTTATGGAAATTTTAAAAAAATCAATGCCAACATTTAACGGGCCATGTCTATGTAAGTGCTCAAGATTCAATCTGAACCGTTTCTAAATCTTGTATTCTAATTTGAAGATTTGATAAACTTTAAGATTTAATTTGACCATTTTGAAACATTAAAGGTCTCTTTTATATATCCGTAAAAACGTTAGGAGCTACTTGGCGTTAGGTTTGTACTTAGAAGCTTTCTTCTTTGTTAATGAGGCTAAGCCTTGGTTTGGATGCTTAATTACATAAGAAAAAGAGAAGGAAAGGAAATCTTGCATTTCCCTCTCTTTCCCACCAAATTGGTGGGAAATGGAGGGAAATTGTAAGATAAGAATAAAAATGACCCAAATTTCCCTTCCATTCCTCTCAATTCTCTCTCTTATTCTTGTCCAAACAATGAAAAAGAAGAGAAATACAATTTCTTTTCCTTTCTCTTCTCTCGGTTTCCTCCATCCAAACAAAGGCTAAAAGTGTATTTTTGATTTCAGTAAACGTGCTAGTTAAAATGAAAACGAGGAAAGATACAAGCTTCTAAGAAACCTAAGTTACCTGTTTTTCTCTTTCACGATCCACTCACCATCGCAAACATTACCGACACATCCTCCACTCCGTCTCGTTTTCTCTGATTCAACCATTTCCTTTCTGCTCACTGGTTCCTCATAACTACTCAAAGGTTATGTGTATTGTTTAGAACCGTTTTTTTTATATATACTTTTGCTCTCTGTTTTCTTACCGGCAACTAGTTCTGCTTTCTTATCTTATTTCTTTTCATTATGATTATTGTTTCTTAAGGAATTTCTGGTGTTCTTCACTTAAATTTTCTCTGTTTTGCTCACTTGAAACAACCAATTCGACCATCTATTGTTACTATGAGTGAACTCCATTGTTCTTCTCTTAGTTCTCCCCCATTCTGTTACTGTAAAGCAGCACCGTACAAAAACATAGCCCAAGGACTCTCAATAACTTTCTCATTTTCACTTTAGCCTGAAACTCGCAGCCATTGACCATTCGAATGCTGCAAACAGGAGTTTATTTGATTTTCTTTGAAAAACTTTTCACCTTATAATGCGGATTAACACATCATACTCATGATTAACTATCTTGTCTTACAACTCTCTTCAAAGAAAGAATGTTTATTTGGAGTTGGTACTGCTTTCTATTTGATTTTCATGACAAATAGTTGTTTCATACTTAAGCACCCCAATTTTTCTCGAGTTTGTTGTGGTGTGGATGAAATTAAAAGAACATACACATGCTTCCATTCTGATATTTCCCTGAATGGGCATGTATGCAGATCTGTAGTGTAAGAAGTTGGAATGCAGGTTTGTGGTGGTGCCAGTGTAGTGATGGGTTCTTTATGTCAGCAACATCCTATTTGTACCAACGAGTCACTCTTCCACTTGAAGAGATGCGGCATTATTCCATCTCAAGATAAGCTTAATTCTTTGACGCTCTGAAGAGCTTCTCAACTCGAAGGTAGCTTGATCACAAAGACAGAATCCTCATCCTCGTTCCCTAAAATTGGAGGTAGCCATTATCTCTGTCTTAGTAGGTTTTATCTTTTGTATGATATTGTTTTGATAGCTTGTTTTTTCTTAAAAGGGCTATGCTTGTTATTCCTATATGTCTGAATATGCAATAAATAGAAATGCCTATTCTCAATTTTGTTTGCTGCTTTGTTTAATAAAGTGAAATTTTGTCTGGCAGATGTTCACATATCTCCATGGAAATGAAAGAATACTATCATTTATTTTCTTTATATATTTGTGATTTCTTTACATCATTGCGATAAACAAGCATTATTTTCTTTTCTACCCTTCATGTAATGTTCCAAGCATGTTTGTCTTATGTTCTTATAAAACTATGTGATTTTCCGTGGTCCCAGTTGAAGAAAACAATAAATTTGGTAAATTGAGTTTACCAAACCCTCAAACCTATGAAACTAAATCAAAGACACCACTTTTCTTGGTTGTGGTATTTCACTTATCTGATGAGATGCAAGACCTGTATGAGACTGATTCTTTTCTACTAATTCCATTTTTGTATTTCCAGCTGACAAATGCAGTTTCCTAGATTATGGCCTTAACGAAGCAGATCCTGAGGTGCATGCAATAATTAAAAAAGAAAAGAGTCGACAGTTTAAAAGTCTTGAGCTCATTGCCTCAGAGAATTTTACATCCCGAGCGGTCATGGAAGCAGTTGGTTCATGCCTTACAAACAAGTATTCTGAAGGATTGCCTGGTAAAAGGTGAATTTTTCAATCTTATACTAAGATAGCAATGTTGTTAGTCAATTCTTTTAAAGAGCTTTTTCCTTTTTTTTTTTGGAATCTTTTATAATTGCTTATAAATAGGTACTATGGTGGAAATGAGCATATAGATGAACTTGAAACTCTTTGTCAGCAAAGGGCTTTGGCAACATTTCACTTAGATGGACATATGTGGGGTGTTAATGTCCAACCGCTGTCTGGCTCTCCTGCTAATTTTGAGGTTTATACAGCACTTCTTAATCCCCATGATCGAATAATGGTTAGTTGTACTTTTCATTTTTCAATATATATTTTTATTTTTGTCATTCAAAATGCCAGGACCTTGATTTGCATTCTGGGAATACATTAGGGCTTGGATTTACCTCATGGCGGGCATTTGTCTCATGGATATATGACCCCTAAAAGACGAGTATCTGGTACATCAATTTACTTCGAGTCTATGCCATACCGTCTTGACGAATCTACTGGTGAGACATCTTTATTGCAGGTGTGCATAGGATTTGTTAGTGATGCTTGGAAACTTCTTGATATTTGTTTAAATTATTTTTACAGGCCTAATTGATTATGATATGCTTGAGAAAACTGCTGCTTTGTTTAGACCAAAACTCATCATTGCTGGTGCAAGTGCTTACCCGCGAGATTTTGATTATCCACGTATGAGGAAGGTAGGTGTGCATAGGAGTTGTTAGTGATCGCTACTATCTTTTATTTGTTGTCTATATAATCTTCTTTTCTAATTTATTAATTGCAATTATTGTGTTGTAAGATTGCCAATCAAGTGGGCGCATTTCTCATGATGGATATGGCTCATATAAGTGGACTTGTTGCGGCTTCTGTGGTTGCCGACCCATTTGAATACTGTGATATTGTGACAACAACAACACACAAGGTAGTTACTGTTAGGCTTTTCTGAAAAAGTATAGTTACTGTTAAGCTTATCTTGTCTTTCTTAACATTTCTAGTATTGCGCTGGAAATACAATTATCACCTCTTATTACTACCCAACTCATGAGTCAACTATATATTCAGCTATTAAAGTATCAAACAGTTAGCTGCGCACTCTAATGTTTTACAATTTAAGAATCACCGCATTATGCAATTCAATCTACAGCTCATCATTTGTAACTTTTACAAAAAGATTAACAACTTGATTAAATGTTTCTTTTTGATCATACATTACTTATTTCTTGAAAAAGTCAATGAATTTTTCTTCAGTCTCTACGAGGTCCACGCGGTGGGATGATTTTTTTCAAGAAGGATCCTGCTTTGGGAGTTGATTTGGAATCTGCTATCAACAATGCTGTATTCCCTGGCTTACAGGTTACTCCCTGTTTGTTGTTTGTAAAAGATTGGTTCTATGTGAGTTGTGTCAACCATGTTTATGATATCTCATGCAGGGTGGTCCTCATAACCACACAATTGGGGGGCTGGCTGTTTGCTTGAAGCATCCTCGATCACCTGAGTTCAAATCTTATCAGAAGCACGTACTGTAACTTTGTGGTCAAACGTGGCAAGCTTTTGTCTTCTTTATCTAAACAGTTTACTTGTTGCTTGTAGGTCATCTCAAATTGTAAAGCCCTAGCAAACCGATTATCTGAACTGGGCTACAAACTAGTTTCTGGTGGGAGTGATAATCACCTGGTTCTTGTAGATTTGAGGTCATTGGTAAGTTTTCTCTGGGTTATTTATAGGAGCATCCAAAATTAATTGTAGCATTTAGCTACTTGCTAGCAACAAATAAGGTGGAACTTGATGTCTTTCTTTTTGGTTACACATGTTGTATATGATGCCAATATTTCCAAACAATATCAGCCTTTAAGAGGAATGACCATTACATAGAGTTATTGCCTCAGTTTCAAAGATATGATCGGTAGATGCTGTTGGTTGTTTCTATCGTTGTTGATGTTCTTTTACTTGCAAGTGTCTATTCAAATATCACAGATCGAATTTTCGGGTGTATCAATATTAAGTTTGTCATCTCAGATAACAGGGTTATAACTTAGCTAGTTAGTTGTTGTAGTTAGACGGAACTGTTCATGTAATAAACCTGTTTTTTTTTTTTTCCCCCAATTGACAATCTTGTGATAGGGTATTGATGGGGCTAGGGTGGAGAAAATTCTTGACATGGCCTCTATCACTCTGAACAAGAATTCGGTGCCTGGTGAGTATATTTATCTCCGCATTTCGTTATGATGTCTGGTTCTCTTCTTTATCATTATCTCAGTGCTTGCGTATACTATTTTTTATGTCAGTCGATAAGAGTGCCCTTGTACCTGGTGGCATCCGAATTGGATCTCCTGCCATGACTACCAGAGGGTTTAGTGAGAGAGAATTCGTGGCAACCGCAGACTTCATTCACGAATCACGAGGGTGTGCAATTAACTCTTGCAATTAACTCTTGAAGCTAAAAAGTCAGTTTCAAGTTCCAAGCTCCAAGACTTCATGAAGTTTCTGACATCTTCAGGTTTTCCTTTAGTAGATGAAGTGGCAAATCTCCAGAGGAGAGTTGAAACTCTTACAACTAACTTTCCCATGCCTGGGGTGTGAGTGTTAGGGCTAGCCTGTGATGCAGTCGACCGTATAATCTGTTGTTATAGGCTTTACAATTTTAAGCATCTTTCAAAATTGAGAACCAATAATTGCCGTACTTAACCGAAGTTTCGAAAGCACCAAAATGTAATATACTTCTTTTGGAAGGTGCCAACGCGTTGCTTCTATTAGGCCGTAATGATGATACGAGTCCTGCATCCAACTTGGATAGAGATTATATAAGAAGCATTAAATTGTTAGGAGAAAGTTGTACAAATTACCAGCAAAGCTTAATTAAAACTTGGCTATTTAGTTGAATCATTAGATGAACCTATTGATGGAACTTGAAGGCTCTTTATTTGAGGAAGCATGAATGATTATGTTGGTTGAATGTTTAATATAAAAAAATTCCTTGTACAATTAATCGAATGATTGGGTCAATTGACTATAATATTTTTATAAGAACAGTCAATATTTGACATTTCAAATGAATATTGTTGATTTATGTATTATAGTTAAGTTGGTTGAATGTTTAATATAAAAAAATTCTTTGTCCAATTAATCGAATGATTGGGTCAATTGACTATAATATTTTAATAAGAACAATCAATATGTGACATTTTAAATGAATATTATTGGTTGTGTTATAGTTAATATGTTCACTATAATTCCGTGACAATTATTTGAAGATATGTTTTATTTTATACATATTTATGTGTATATGATAAAGTTTATAAGATAAATGTATATTGTTGAGATAAAGGTATATTGTAAATAAAATTATAGTAAGATAACTTAGGTATTATGGTTTCTTTCTAAGTTCTCTCTCTTCCTTGAAAGCTTGATTCTTGAATAATGTAAGGAATAGTCACACAGAAGATAAACATGCTCTACACTTACCTCTTTATGAGGATCATAAATATCAGAAAGTTTTGGACTATAGATCTTGTTTGAGGTCTATGTTATACAAGAAAATATTGGTCAGTTTAGATTTTTAAAAAGTAGATCTTGAGAATTGACGCCCAATCAGAGAAGAGGCTTATGTTTCAACTAGCATATCTGAAATCTAAGCTATAGTCAATCATTGCACATCTTTAATGTAACATCTCATTACCCATGGTAAGGCTATAATTGTGAATTATGAGAAAGTATTGAGAAATTAGGAAAATGCTCGTCATGCATAAGCTAAACATAACATGCATATTTTTGCATATTCATATGATTGTACATGCATTCATTGACATTTTTCGAGTATAATTGAGTTATTAAATGCGATTAAAATGTGGTATGTTTAGGGTATTTTGAAATTTTTGGTAAATTTTAGAAAAATATTGATTTATGGGCCAATTATAGTGTGACATGTGGCAACATATGTATATAACAAATGGTTTGTATGTGTGGTGATAAGTGGCGAACATGTTTAAGTGACAGATGTGATACATGCAAAATAACCACGTAGTTCAGTGTTAAGCAAAACCATTTTTGCAGATATCTTGTTTATCCAGCATTCTGTATATTTCATTCACCCTCATTGCTAGAACTATTTGTTGAATCAATTAAGTGACTTTGATGATGTTTTACTATTGTTGATTTTGTACATGAATTTATTCCTGAGTGGTTTGAGAAGTGTGGTTTCGGTGATGAATGAATCAGATGAAAGATTTGTGATATAGAAATATGAAATAGGATCTGTTTTAGTTTGGAATGAGTTACGGAAGAGGGATGGAAAATTGATGAATATACTCTATTCTAGTTTAGAGAAAACTGAAAATGGATTGTTGTCACTGTATATGCATGAATCTAATAAGTATCGGTTGAAATGAATTTAAATGAGTTTGATGATAAATAATGAAAATTGGGTAAGGTTGTGATATATTGAAAGGTGGAAAAATGCTTTAAATGAAAGTAAGATAGATAAATAAAATGCAGAAAATTGAAAATTGCATGTGTGAGAACCGAACTTTCATGTTTAAGTGTGAATTTCAGATTTTTGAATTGTATGTGTGTCGATGAGCTAAAAATGAGTTAGAAGAATTGTTTGAGTTAATTGATGTGAGAATTAAATTTTGGAAAATTTACAGTAGAGAGAGAGTGAATATGAAGTTTCGGATTCTTGGTGTTTGAGTGGTAAACTTGAAGCTGATTGTATAGAGCTTGTAGTTGGAGTTAGAAATGCAGTATATATGAATTAGGAATGAGAAAGTCTAGAAATAAAAAGGAAAAATGAAAGGAAAAGAAGAAAAGAAATTCGGTGAAGAAGAAAAGAGAAAAGCACGACGGTGACTTTGCTGGATAGATGAAACTCGTAATCGTGCAAATGCACGATCTCGACTTTCAATTGATTTTCTCTAAATATATTATTTCTGAACATTCTTCAATGTTTTTATTATAACTTCTTTACCTGATGTCCAAATGACATGAGACTTGAACCATTGCACTCGTAACACATTGCTCTACATCTACACCAAAAATCATAGCAATCAGAAATTAGTTGAGACAGATAGAGTAAAAAATATGGGGCGGGTCTGACAGAATGTGTTCACAACATTTTTTGTCCTTAACTGTCATACCAGTGACTTTTGTCCCTCACACCCGTGAGTCACGCACACCTGTGACTTTTATCCTTCACCCCTTTGAGTTTAATTACTGGAATGATGTTTATTTGTCACATTAAGTCACTGTGCTCTTCAATAGTAGTCGTGACTTGATTTTTGGTCTGAACACCTGAGAGAAATTGCAAACTGAATAGTCCTGTTTTTTTTTTTGACCATAACTTCTTCTCTTGACATCAAAATGAGATGTTCTTTGATTTGGAGTAAACTAGAGACATAGGGTTACAAATCATATGAAGAAGTTGAATTGTTAAATTTCTGGATGGAAGTTGAGTATAGCATACTATTTCAAAATAAGAACAATATGAAAATGTTTGAGGTATAACTTTCCGATTACTGAATCAAATTGAATGATTTGGGTGTCATTAGAAACTTAAGATATTTAAAATAACTTTCTAGAAGGAAGTGTTAGCTAAGTTTGTCATTTACCGTATCAGAATGATTATGCAAAATTGATCCGAAAGCATGTTGTTAGAAAAATTTGAAGTGGTCAATTAGGTTATGAAATTGATTTCATATTGTTTTATTATGGTCTAAATTATAAGTACAAATGGTATTAATGAGGGTTTTCAGATTTGAATGATATGGTGACAAGATCACAATAAGATACCCGGGATTGTCATTGAACATGCATTGTGCATACTTTCTATACATTGATGTGCATAAAAGAATATTTATACATTTGTGCAAGAGTGTGGCATTTGTAAATGTGTTTTGTATGATAAAGGGGAGCTCATTGGACGCTAGTTAGATATTGTTGGACCATCTAGGCAATAGCATATTGAAGCGTACTGTGAGTCATCCTAGATGATTTTCCTAGGATTGATTGAATTTGTTTGACTTCCAATTATGAACTATTTGTGATTTGTTATAAATTCCGAACTTTAAATCCGAAGAGTTTAATATTTGCGTATGTATTAAAAGTGCTTTGAATTGTTGTGAAATTCTCAATGATATTTGTATTCTCAACGAAAGTTGAGTACTAGACTTAAGTCCGATGATTATGAGATTTTGACTGTACATCATATGTGACTGTCATATATGACATATTCAGTATTTGATTCATTTTATAAAATGCATGCTCAAATAAAGGCATTGTGATCGGAGTAGCCAGTATGAAAACACTTGCATGTAGATCTTTACTTCGTGATTTCTGATTCTACACATAGAGCTATGCTCCATGATTCTGTTGTGATTGAGCCCAATGAGCCAATATTTGTATATGTATGTGAAAGGCACTCGGTTATAACAATAATAATGAATCTGTATTCTCATATGCATATGTATTTGTATATATATGTTCTGATTTGCAATGATTACATGATGTTCCATGATAATGTGAGTATTTGGACACACATGTTCAGAATGAATATTTGTGAAATATGTGAATTGTGTATATGATCTGGGTGAAATCATCAATGATAGTTTGCTCATTGAGTTCGTAAAACTTATAAAAATTACAACATGGCTTTTTAGGTACGAGACAAGAGACTTAGTATCTTATTTAGGATTAGAGGAACATTTTGGACTAAGTTATAGCTCAGAGGTTTGTCAGCTGACATTAGAAGAGTTATAACTTTTATTTTGTAGTTTTTGCTGGAACCTGTATGAAGTTTTGTAAATATTTGTTTAATGGAAAACATTGTAAGCTTTTATGAATGAATGCAATGAATGGTTTTTAAAATTTGATGATTTTTAAATAAGTTAGTTGATGCCATGGGTAAGTTAGATTTGTTTTGTTTTTACATACCATTATCATAGGATATGTATTTGAATGTCCATGAATGTTCGGGTATATAGCTTATAGTAGTGGGATGTTGCATTGCTGCTTTCTAGTGATCCATTCCTGTGTTATTTAAATATCTACCCAATATTCCTGTTATAAATGCTATATCTGGACGGGTACATACTTGTGCATATGACTCCCTACAACTGAAGCATAAGGGATTTTATCCATCTCAGCTTTTTGTGTGTCCAATTTAGGACATCAGAGCAAACTAAACTTATCACCTTTTGAAACAGGAGTGTCTCCCGGTGCATAATTTAGCATGCCATATCAACTTAGCCCCTTATCAATATGGGACTTTTGAGATAAACCAAGTATACCTTCTTTACGATCCCGATGGATCCGTATACCCAAGACAAAAGATGCATTACCAAGATCTTTCATTTCAAAATTATTTGACAAAAATTTCTTGGTTTCATACAATAAACCTATTGAAGTGAATCACACGTTAATATATTGAACAATAATATGATCAAGATACACAAGAAGGGGGGTTGAATTGTGATAA
>JANZLF010000006.1:38932520-38950541 GCA_026546835.1 Erythroxylum foetidum | reverse complement strand
ACGCAATGTACGTCGCTTTTGACTTTGCTTTCTCAAACACGTCCCTCACTCTCGGCGCTCCAACACCAACAAATAGCTCCACAACTCCGAAGCCGCACAAGAAAAGAACGACACTCTCGCTTCTCTGGTAATAGCTCTCGCTAACAAATATCCTTTTTAAATTTTAGCTCCTAAATGAAAGATGACGGCCAGATCTGGAGAAGATCGAAAAAAGAGAGTTGATTTTGGTGTGATGGAGGCATTTGAGAAGAGAGAAAATAGAAAAGAGAGGTAGTGTGATGGAGGCATTATGAGAAGAGAGAAGAGAGGAGAGAAGACCATGTCATCTGTAATGTTATAGGTTTTAATCCGGTTATCAAATAATCGGTTTGTCAGAAAACTGGCCGGTTCTTTGATAAATCGGCCGATTTTTATATTCAAGAGTTAATAACTAAAACCAAACCGAACACATGATCGGTTCAAACTATTTCCAATTGAACCGTCCGGTCCGATCCGATTTCTAAAACATCGGAAATAACTACTTGATCCAAACCACTGGCTTCCAAACCACCGGCTTTGGTCGATCCAAGGACTAGGTGAAAATGAACAGATATAGGAGTAACCGCCGAATTCAAATCAACGAATCCGACCAGAAAGGTGCCGGAGAAGAAGAAGAGGTAGTGATGGAGAAGGGTATGAGGCTGAGAGTATCGGAGGGAAATGTTACGGAAAATCAAGAGCCGTTCATGGGTGTCAAGGTTCGGAGGAAAGCGTCGCTTCACCGTGGTGCTAAAGGAGATTATCTTGATGTGCCTTCGCATCCCTACTTAACCAAGATTCTGCAGAAGCAAGGTCTTTTTAATCAATTTGTTAATTTCCTCGCAAATCTCCATGAAAATGGTTGCTTTTTTAGTAGGGTAGAAACTTCATTGTTTTCTGCACAATGGCAATTAGGGTTTATGGGGATTTTATAAATTTCATTGACTCGTGGAGAAATTGTTATCTTAAAGATGCTTGATTGGGGTTATAGAATGTCAGATTGTTGTTTTATTGATTTGACGCGCAACTGTAGGGGCTCTTTTACTCATCATTTGAAAGTGTAATAGGGATATTAGAATGTGAAATCCATTGACTTGGAGTTTTAGGGAGATTTGGGTTGTTGTTAGAATCTATTCTTAAACTGTGCTTCATTTGACTTCTGCAGGTGACAACCAGGTTCTGTTTGCAGATAAAGTTCTGAAATTTACTGGTACGGGGAAGATGAAGCATCGTGTATTGCTAATAACAGACTTTGCCATCTATCTTGTGGATACGGAGTCTGATTCCCTTAAACGAAGGATAGCACTAGCTGCTGTAGAGAAGATCTGTTTGAGTGAATTGAGTGATAACTTCTTTGCTATCATTATTCCAACTGAGTATGATATACTTATGGCCAGTACTCGAAAGACAGAGATCGTCACCGTGTTGGTAGAAGCTACAAAAAGTGCTTCTAACTATGAGCTCGATGTTGTCTTCTCCAATAGGTAAGTGGATCTTCAACTTCTCTTATTCTTCTTCCTAGAACACAATTCTGCATTTTGGTATTTGCAATGCAAGAGTGCTGCTGATCTGTTGCGCATCCATAGATGTACTATGCAAGGTCAATGGTGGATTGTTTGCTCTCTATTGGTTCACTTAGGCCATACTAATTTTTGGCTATCAACTTTCGAGTGCTACTGTATGCTTGCCCAGATGTGTATGGATTTGTTGTGCGAGGTCTAATTGAGTTGAGTTGAAGTGCATACACTAGCAAGAAGTTGAATCAGCTTATCAGAGTGTAATTACAATATTGATTATCATACTAACGGGACCTCACAAGGCGTATTTTTATATCTAGGTGTTGATTGTGTGAACAGGTGTTCCTGATCGTAGAACATAGGAAACTGAGATATCTAAGAATGATTTACTTCACTTTTCTGAGACTTGCGAGTAAATTGATCGTTCTTAAAAATGCAGCTTTGAGTATAACGCATCTGCTGAGTTGGTGAAGGAAATTCAATTTGAGGAAGTTGAAGGTTAGTAATTCTATTATCTTTCTGCCTGTACTTCTCACGACATAGTAACATATTTATTGCCATTGCATGGTTAGAGCTTGATATGTTTTCACTCCTTTTGTCTATCTGGTTTCAGGTGGTGTCAAAACAAGATTTTTGAGGAAGTAAGTTTAGACTATCCTGAAACGATTCTGTGAAGAACATTTGTGAAAATCTATTGTGAGTAGTTGATCGTGTGATTGAGAGATTCTGTTTTATTCCTTGGTTGTAGTTTTCTTTCCTGCTTTGCAGTCATCAGAGTAAGAGCTTTGTAACTATCCAACACCCAAACCAAATTCTTCTGAATTACCAGAAATAAACTATTTTCTTTGATTATGCTCAGATGTTCGTGACTGGATCAGATAGACAAACTAAATTGGTTTGAACTGTCAAAAAAAAAAAAAAGATAAAGAGAAACAACTCAAGTTTGCCCGGGTCTCAAAAATAATTGTAACATGTTTAAACAAAATTATGTCACAGCTAATATACCAAGATCAGATAATGTGAAGTCTCACAGCAGTACAGATGGAGTAAAAAAATCAGCTATCTGAACTGATGATCCTGTTGAAACTGTATTTTCGATATTAGTTCAGAAAATGGTCAGTTACTGGTACTTGATTGTCGGATTGCCTCTACCATCTCCACCACCTCAGCCATTTTTGGTCTCTTATCTGGTGTTCTTGACACGCAATTCAAGCCTATTTGTAGAGTCTCAACCAGTTCCTCCTCAATGCCAGGGTACCTCAAGAGTTGTATATCAAACACTTCAGCAGTCCACTCCTCTCTTACAACAGAATGCACCCACCTCACCAAGTGGACAACTTCATCACCACCTGTGGCTTGCAACGGAGACTTTCCAGTGAGAAGCTCAAGGACTAACACCCCAAAACTGTAGACATCCGAAGCTTGAGTTGCTTTCCTAATGTCTGTTACTTCCGGGGCACGGTAACCTGCTGCCCTCATCCCCACAGGAACCGCTGGGCTCATCAAGGTCGTCAAACCTGCATCTGAAATGCAGCCATAGCCTTGCGAGTTGAGGAAAATGTTAGAGGCTTTTATGTTGCCAAGGACTAGTTTGCCACCATTCTGAAAGTGGATATGAACAATGCCCCTTGCTGTGCCAATTATGATCTTCAACCTCGTTTCCCAGTCTAATGGAATCCTACCCTCCACACTGTTACCTGCATGATAGAAAGAATACCTCTTTTTATCAGCATTAGAGTCAGAAAGGGATTTTCAACTTTTTGATAGATAATCTTGAGTAAAGATGCAAATTTTGTCATACCATGTAGCATTGTAGAAACACTTCCTTGTTCATAGTAATCATAGACCACAAGTTTCTCATCCTTTGAATAGTAATAAGCTCTCAGTGGAGACACATTTGCATGCCTGAGATTTCCAATCACTCCGATCTGTTGCTCGAATTCCTTCTTTGCAACCGTAACATCCTTCAATCTCTTCACCGCTACAGTTGTTGCATCTTCAAGTGCAGCCTTGTAAGTGATCCCAAAACTTCCCTTCCCAAGCAACTCAGCAGATGCTCTCAACAAGTCCTCCAAGTCAAATGCAAGATCACAACCCTCAAAAAAGACAAGCTTGTTATCCTCTCCTTGAGGTTCTCCGTCTTTCTTCTCCAAAGATCTTTCCTTTTTCTGCAACTTTATTGGTAATTCGGTTTTCTTTTCTTTCTTAGAGTAACAAATCATCAAAAGAGCAATGATCACAAACACCAGTGCACTCCCACCTAGAGCCATTCCCAATATAGCAGACTCACTCAATTTTTTGCATCTCTTTGATGCATGGGTTCTTGGTGGATGAATTGGAAGAGTTGGACGTAGAGCAGTGGTGGCATTTTCCCAGGAAAGGTTGTTACCTGAAAATGCCCAACTTGGAAAACTTTGAAGAGACCTTGGTACAATCCCACTAAGATCATTGTTGGCTAAATCTAGCTGCTTCAGACTAGGAACATTAATGTCAGGTATATCGCCAGAAAGAGAGTTGTTGGAAAGGTTCAAAGACGTGAGGTGAGTCAAATTTGATATAGAAGAAGGAATGCTTCCACTAAAGTGGTTATCAGAAAGATCTAAGATTGTGAGGTTTTCCCAAACCGAGAAATCCAAAAGCAATGCACCTGAGAACTCGTTGGACTGTAGAACAAGTGAAGTTAAGTTCTTGAGTTGCAAGAAATCAGAAGGGAAAGAACCTGATAAAGCGTTAGATCTGAGACATAGTATCTGAACTGCAGATAGGCGACTCAAAGTGTTTGGTGGGATTGAGCCTCGAAATCCAACTCCAGTCAACCCTAGAGCTATGACCCTGGAATGGTTACTGTCACATGTCACTCCTGTCCAGTTATCACACACAGAGGAGTTCTTGTTCCAATTTACATAATGTGAATGATGAATATTGTCGAGGAAATCCAACAGCGCTTGTTTATCCTCTACTGGGTCTGCAATGGAATGCAAGGAAAATGATCCAAAAAAGAGAATTACAGAGAAAATGAGAATCATCTTCTCTGTGTCAAAGTGGACGACCATGAGTTGAATCAAAACTGCATTTCAAGAGCATAACCTCTGTAGGAATCTCGGTCCCATCTGCTTGAATTTATGTAGAACAATGAACAGAATCAGAGACGAAAAATAGTAACTTTCCATTGTCTTCAAGTGGTTTGTCAATTAAAGTCAACACATTTCTCAACTTTTCTGCCTAAAAACAATGACTAGAAAGATTGTTTAATTCCACAAGTAAACTTTTGTCAAACATTACCAGGTGTCAAACATTACCAGCTTAAGCATGAAAGGAGAACCCAAAAGTAGTTAGTTTCACGTAACTTTGTTTTGACGCCGAGAAATATGACTACAAACGTGGAAACGCAACAGAAGTAAAATGTGAGAGTTTTAAGACATCCCTTTTCAGTTTCTTAGAAACCAAACAGAGTAGAACACACAAAGAAAACAAAAGGATGCGAAAAAGAACTGTCCATAGAACAAGAACATACTGAAAGTGTGCAAATGGCATGAAAGGCTGACCGAGACCCACAAGAAGACACCCTCTGGACTCTCCTTTTTCAACCCATTTTCACAAATTGAGCTCTCTACAGTGGGAAGAAACTCCCATGAATGTTTGGTGAGAAAAGACGAAGCTGACTATATAGTTCCAAAAATGTCAGAGAAGAATCTGCAGACTAGATAACGTTCGAGTTAAAAGCAAATTAAACTTTAAGGAGTAGTAATTGACAATGGTGTGCAATGAGGACTGATGATTAGAGATGGTAATGATGGGATGAGCTGCTGGTTTGCCGGAGAAAGCATGTGAATCACAAGCCAAGAAAGTAGAAACAATTAGACAATCATTGGAATGAAAGAGGCTGTGATCGTTTCCTACTCTTAACTAGTTTCTTTCTACTTTTATGCTTAATTACACTTCAGTGTTGCATTAATTCATCAGAATTGCAAAAGAAAAAGAGTTATATATGAAAATGGCCATTTATCATTTATGAGGTTAGTTGAGTTTATTTATTAGTTGAAGATGGTTGGTGACGTCCTACTGTCTTGAAATAATGACACTCTCCAGTCCTTTCTCTATGCATGCTAAATAAGCTTGACAGTGAAATTAATAAATTAAAATTAAAATAATTAAAATTTGAATAATATTCTTTTAATATAATTTTAAAATAATATTTTACGGTTCTATAATTTTCAAAAACTAATAATAATAATAATACCTCATTTCTCCTCTACTGTCGATAGAAATTCCAAGGGAAAATATCCAAAAACAGATCATCTGTTCTCGTTACTCTGTACTTATCTTGTTTTATCAAAAGTATCTATCTAATAAATAAGACTTATAAGAATTAGATGAATGAATTTTCATAAAATATGATAAGTACGGATCTCAGATTTATTACATGACTGCTACTTGTCGAAAAAATTAAAACTCAGACTAGATTAAATGGGTATAATTAAGTTATTAAATTTTAAAAATTCAAAACTCAAATTTAAATATTCATATTTTTGAATTGAATTAATAATTGATTAAAATGATTTAAAATTAATAAATTAATGATGTTAAATCAAACTAATATTTAAATTCAAAATTGAATTAAAATATTTAAATTCCTAAAAGTGGAAAATTATTTTTTGAGAATATTAAAAATTGCATATCTTAAATAACTTAATTAAAACACTTGTTTTTGTAAAATTATTAGGTAAAAAGTTTACTTAATATAAAAAATATTTAAACTAAATTAACTTAACCTCCAAATACTTGTTTAAATGACATTTTTTTTTAATCTTGACACATTTATAGAACAATTCCAAAAAATAAAAAGGCAAAAACGACATGTGGCTCGGTCTCAACCAATTCAAAGAACGCGATATATCACGACACATGAAAATGGAAAAATAAAATAAAATAAAAAATCATAAAGAAACGATAAGATGAGACAATAGATAGGAACAAGAGGAAGAGAAGATAAGAGACTATTTCAATACAAAAACCCTAAAATCTCACGATATATGAAAATTTCGCCCCTTTCTCTCTGCAACTTACAAGCTTCCGATTATCTCTCCGTCGACAACCTCAAGATTCTGTCTTTTTGTTTTTTTGTTTCTTCTGTCTCTGTAAGTTCTCGCTATTTCTCTTCCTTTTGAATTCGATACACGATTTCATTTAGTTATCTCGTTAAAACTCCAAAAGCTGCGATCTTTTTCATCTCAGAACACTGAAGAATTTTCAAGTGTTTGGTACTTGTGATGCTTGACCCTTGTTTGGTTGCCGAGAAATTGAGGGAAAATTAGACTGTGCAGAGATGGGGTGTTTTTGAGAAATGTCTATGAAAATAGAGTGAAACTAAAACCTGAAATTATCAACACCCTTTGGTGAAAAATGTTGAATTGCTCAGGTTTTGGTTTGATTCTTGATTCAAATCTTGATGTGTTAATGATTTAGTTCGTTAAACAATGGACTGAGGTGGGTACTGATTTGCAAGTAATGTAATGTCAGTAACTTGAGCCTGTATAAGGTGTTTTGAGTGATAGGATGTACTGGGTTTACTCTGCATGGTCAGCTTCTTCTGGACTGGCTGGGGAATACTGCTAAATGAAAGGATTCTGAAAGCTTTTGACTAAAATTTGTGCATCTTCTTGACATGTTTGAGTGTATAATCAAATACGCTCGTGGTCTAGTGCTTAAAACCGTGGACCTTCGTGTAGAAGTCTTCAAACTCAATATTTTCGTATGTTCATTAACCTTTTGTTTCGTAGTTACTGTTATAGAACTCGTTATCTTTTAGATATTTATTGAATGAGTCATTGAATGTATGTAATAATCTGCAAATTATGTATTCTGAGTAAATTATTCGACGAGTCAGCAGTTTGGGTCTTAAGTAACAACTTCAATCCAGCTGTTTTGCAGCTCTCGGCATGTCTTCACTTACGGCCAGCTATCCTGTTTCATTTTTCAGGATTCTGGAAAACTTTGAAGTTTTAGGTAACGAGTGCTCTACACATCAGAATAAAATATACCATTTCAACTTCTTAAGGATGCCTTCTGCTTTTGTTTCGGGTGCAAGTCAGTGTGGAGGAAGTCAAAAGATAAAAATCCTGTAACAAGTAAGTTCGGACTCAGGAAATACTGTCCAATTATATTCTTTTAGTGTGTGAAGTTTTGATTTTGTTTCTTTTATTGTTAACCACATGCTTGTAGTTTCTAAATATTCTAATGGCTTCAATTGATTACTTTGCATCTGCAATCTGCCCATTACAGCCTTCTTATCTCCTTTTTGATGAACTCAAGCATTGATTTCCCATTAATCTTTTCAGTTAATGGTAGGCTGTTTCTTCATTTCTAATGTACATTTCTCAACCATATGCTATCATTTGTTTCAATCAGAGAGTATTAAGATATTAAAACATATTGTGATGGTACATTGATCTACTACCAGTGGTTCGAGAAAAAGACGTTTGTTGGGAATATGCTGAGAAATTAGATGGAAACAAGGTGAAGTGTAGATTTTGCCAAAGAGTTTTGAATGGTGGCATCAGTAGATTGAAGCATCATCTATCCCGACTGCCAAGTAAAGGCGTAAATCCTTGTAGCAAAGTGAGAGATGATGTTACTGATAGGGTGAGGGCCATTATAGCATCAAAGGAGGATATTAAAGAGACTCCTGGTACCAAAAGGCAAAGGTCCGCAGAAATTAGATCTCCTGGAAGCATTCCTGCTGCAAGTAAAAGTTTTGTACCTGTGGAGGCACCGTCTCCGGTTGCAAAAGTTTACCCCACTGTGGCACCAATGGCTATTTCCTCATTAAGCAACCAAGAGAATGCTGAAAGAAGCATTGCTCTTTTCTTCTTTGAAAATAAGTTGGATTTAAGTGTTGCTCGTTCTCCATCCTACCAGTTAATGATTGATGCAATAACGAAATGCAGTGCTGGATTTACAGGCCCATCGGCAGAAATGTTGAAGACAACGTGGTTGGAGAGGATGAAGTCTGAAGTGAGCTTGCAACTGAAAGATATAGAAAAAGAGTGGGCTACTACAGGTTGCACTATCATTGCCGATACATGGACTGACAACAAATCAAGAGCTTTAATCAACTTTTTGGTTTCCTCTCCATCCAGGACATTCTTCCACAAATCTGTAGATGCGTCATCTTACTTCAAGAATACCAAATGCCTTGCTGAGTTATTTGATTCCGTTATTCAAGACTTTGGGCCAGAAAATGTTGTGCAGATAATTATGGATAGTAGCTTCAACTATACTGGTATTGCTAACCATATTCTGCAAAACTATGGAACTATCTTTGTGTCTCCCTGTGCTTCTCAATGTCTGAATTTGGTTTTGGAGGAGTTCTCTAAAGTAGATTGGGTAAATAGGTGCATCTTACAGGCACAAACAATTTCAAAATTTATATACAACAGCACATCAATGCTTGATCTGATGAAGAAGTTTACAGGAGGGCAGGACATAATAAGGACTGGCTTGACTAGATCTGTGTCTAATTTTCTGTCACTGCAATCAATGTTGAAGCAAAGGTCAAGATTGAAACTAATGTTCAGCAGCCCTGAATTTTCTACGAACTCCTCATATTCAAATAAACCACAGAGCATAGCTTGTGTTGCCATTGTTGAAGATGGAGATTTCTGGAGGGCAACAGAAGAATGTGTAGCCATTTCTGAACCTTTTCTTAAAGTTCTGAGGGAAGTCTCCGGGGGTAAACCTGCCGTGGGATCTATATATGAATTAATGACAAGGGCCAAGGAATCAATAAGGACTTACTATATAATGGACGAGAGCAAATGTAAGACCTTTCTGGATATTGTAGATAGAGTGTGGAGGGATCAACTCCATTCATCACTTCACTCAGCAGCTGCATTTTTGAACCCCAGTGTCCAATATAACCCAGAAATAAAGTTCGTTGTATCTATTAAAGAAGACTTTTTCAAGGTTATTGAAAAACTACTCCCCACTCCTGATATGAGACGTGATATCACCAATCAGATTTTCATCTTCACACGAGCAAGCGGGATGTTTGGTTGCAATTTAGCAATGGAAGCTCGGGATACAGTTGCACCTGGTATGTGCTAACTGCAGATTTTAAACTGTATCTTGCAGCTAACATATTGCAGATACAAAATTTATCAGTACATTCACTCATTTGTGTCACAGCAATCCCATACCAGCCCTTGTATTTCGGTTTAGTCATCATTGTAGTTGATGCAGCCGTGATTTTAACTATAGGATGATCACCTCTTTATTTTTTCTGTCAGTTTTAAACTTGAAAGGTTGGATATTTTCCTCAGTGCTTCGTTACTTTGCAACTTGTTATACGTAAAATTCTTACTTCTGGCATGTTGTAGGTCTTTGGTGGGAACAATTTGGTGATCCTGCACCGGTGTTGCAACGGGTGGCGATCCGAATACTAAGTCAGGTTTGCAGCAGTTTTACGTTCGAGAGACATTGGAACACATTCCAGCAGATTCATTCTGAAAAACGGAATAAGATTGACAAGGAAACATTAAATGACCTCATCTATGTGAACTACAATCTCAAGTTGGCAAGACAGATGAGAACAAAACCTGTAGAACTAGACCCTATTCAGTGTGAGGACATTGACATGACCTCGGAGTGGGTAGAGGAGAATGATAACCCAAGTCCCACTCAGTGGCTCGACAGGTTTGGTCCTGCATTGGATGGAGGAGATTTGAACACTCGGCAGTTCAGTTCCATTTTTGGTGCAAATGATCCCTTGTTTGGCTTGTGACTGCACTGGTCTAAATCCTTGAGTTCCATATGTATATCAATTTCAGTTCATTAGTGAAATATAGAAGTAGCTTGCAAGTCCTAGGTTTCTTTTTTTTTTTTCCCCACAATTTAGTACTAAAACTTGTGGAGATGTTGTAATTTTAGAAACAATAACAACTTCCCAAGTTGTCTTGTTTAATATACTTTCTTAATAATAAAGATTAAGTTTTTATTAATTTAGCCAGCAACACTATACTTAGTAGTAGTTAAACACTTTTTTCACTAAATTATTTATATGTTAATAAATCAGACTTATGTATAACTTATCATAATTTGACTCCACTTAAAATAATTATACTTGAAACAGCTAACATTTAAATAAGGATAATTATATTAAAATTAACAAAGAAACGGTATCTTGTGAGATATATTATTAAATTGATAAATAGGAAAGAACCACACTAAGTTGAAAATGTTCAGCAAGCTAAAGCTTTCTATTCTCATTTCTCACGAACAAAACAAAATCATCATCAACATAACTTTAAAAAAGCTGAGTCTTATGACATACAAGATGTTATAAAGCCGTATTACTATGAAACCTGTGTACAGGAGGTTAACAAGGTTCAGAGTGTCCAAGTGAGGTATCCTGTGCCTTTCAGGATCTTGGATCAGATCAAATCACACTCCTGCACAAATAGCACCTGCAGAACGAAGTCTGCAGTCAATTTACTAACAAAAAGGGTGAATTAAGTCATTTACATAGCAACTACACATTTCAAAATGGCCTCACAAAAGTGCCCTCCTATGATCTTAACAATATGGCCTTAGTTCAAGCAGTGTCTTATGTATGTTGGTCAAAGCGAAAGAGAGAGACCTGATGACCGGGATAAGCAGCAAAGCTTCCCTTCATCAACATGTTTAATGTCAAGCCCGATAAACCAAGATCCAGCGCTAACATCATCATGTGCATAGGTACGCAGAATGGATCTGCACTCTTCATAATTTGTGAGTTAAAATATGTCTCAATACAAGTCCTGGATTCCTAGCTTATGGAACTAGTGCAATGGACTTGTGCAAGAAAATAGTTACCTGTTTATAGATATGTATTTAGCTAAAGCTCGGGATATGACATAAATATCACCTGAAGCATAACGGAAATACCTGTCAAATGAAAGAGAATGGCTTCCAATTTCAAATAGCAGGATAAAGGAGTGCCAAGAGTTCTAGAGTATTTCCAATTAGTTGGGGAAATAAAGTTTGATGAGGGTTTGCTTTTAAAGAGTTCTTTATTAACTTACAACTCTCAGCAACTCTGAAGTAAACTTAAAGATGAAACTCGTTTTAAGGTAACTCACGACTTCTTATCGCCGAATTTCCACCATTCTGGTTCATACCATTTATTACTCCTGCACAATCCAGTGGTTAGGTTTGCCAAAAAAGAATCTGAAGACATCAAATTCTGATAATCTCTTATTAATGTACTATCTGTTGTCAGTTAAATCATGAGGAGAAAACTCACCGATCGGAGAAAACTGCGCCTGATTTCATGCAACCAATATAAACTCGAGGCTTGTCCATATGAGTAGCCAGTGTATTTCCTAGGGCATCTAAGAAGAAATGGATAAACGTCTTTACGTCAACCACAATATGGGACTGACTTCTTCAAACAGAAATGTACACAGGAAAAAGATATTTTATAATTAGCACGATTGAACAGAAAATTTTGAAAAGGCCATGAACTTTTAGTTTATACATCTACAAGAGGACTAACCAATATTCACATAAATATTGTCATTGACTTTAGCATAAAACTCTGCATCCCATTTTTCCACAGCATAAACAAAGAATAGTTCGGCTCTTTTTGGAAGCTCCTTCACATGATTGTCCTGGAGAAAATAAAAGTTTAAAGTGAAAAAGGAAGACAAGGGTTATGGCACTTTCAAATTAGGAATAAGCCTGAACATACAAGAATGACGAAGTCATTAGTTTGTGTATTTTCATTCTCAATATCCCTATCCAGAGTGTCCCATCGATTTGCACTACAAGACAACAAGTATTACAATCAGACAATTTCAGCATCTATCATAAGTTCCTCTTTTTGAGCAGAGCTTTGGCTACCTTTGTCCAATTACAAACCGAGCAATGATGCCCCTCTCATCCTCCTTTTTTTTCAAGGTAGAACCTAAGAATGTGAAGGGTTAGTTTCGAGCTTGAAAAACAATATTCTAAAAGATAATCGAGCATTTTCTAAATCATCAAGGTTGTTTCATACAAGAAAGATATTTGAAAAAACTTGAGCAATGCAACCGCAATCATATAGTTGACAATTTGTTGACACTAAGACCAAGTATGTCATCAGTCTCGGTAAGAGAACATCAATGTAATATGTTAGAAAAATATTTATATGTTTGTCTTCAAGAACACATCATCCATACCGACATATTTTTTCTTAGAAGAGAAATTGTTAAGAAGGGATGGCATATGTTATAAGTTGCTGTAAGACAGAATGGCTGTGTAAGTTCTTCCTGCAATTACCCATCAATATATTTGCTTTCAGTTGTACATTGAACACATATCATCCACACTTGCCAAGATATCTTTGTGTTGTTCGCATTATATACTCATTCATGATATAGTCAACCACATGTAGGATTGTGCAATAAAGAAAGTCTATGCCAGATGAGTCTTAATTTCCCACAGAAACAAACAGAATCTCACCAAACTGACAAATAAATCAAGGAAAATCGACAGGAATTGCACATTACCAGTTCCCATCCACGCCTTACGGATCGTATCCCTCTTGTTCCTGTTGCCAAAGTCTGTCATTATTCCTATCACTAATAAGTGTCTCTTCTTTGATTGGACATCATCGTTCTCTGTCAAAAATTTTGAGGTAAAACCCTCCAGTTTAGCTGCAGCTAATTCCATACGAAGGGCTGTCAGCTTCTTTTCTTTTTCTCTAAGAAGAAACCATCTAAACATCAGCAGTTCGGCATATAACAAGTAAGACTAAGTTAATGATAGGCTGTCTCAGGGAAAAGACGTTAAAAAGCACGAAAATAAAGAAGAAAAAAACAATTCATGTTACCTGCAAGCAATGATTTTCAGTGAATCATCCACTGATATAGCAGATTGTCCCTAAAACCAAAAAACAGTAATTCACTTGATCACTTCTTTTTTTTTTTTTTTCCCTAGCAATAGACCAAATAACCAAATAAACCAAATAAATGGACTATTAAACCAAATGCAAGAACTTGCATTACATCCAAAACTAAATCGCAATAGAGATTAACAAATACAATTTCTTCCTGAGTAGCTGAATCCCATAAAGAAAACAGAGAAAAACAACTAGAACGATCACATTTCGACGATCACATTTCGACCTCAAACGGAAATCCCAGTTCTGTTAGGACCAAAACAATTAGAAACTTGCCTGCCCCGTTATTCTACGAAGCTCTTTAATCAAATAAACCCTGTTTTGTGAGTCCTGCCAGAACCTGTAATCCACATGCAAACCCCAGAAAAGTTATTAGAAAAAAAAAACATAAGAATCGAACATATCATCTTCAAACATGAAAAACTATGAAAAATTAGGAGACATAAACAATAAAGGTGACCTTCCAGCGACATAGAAAGAGGCTAAAGTTGCGAACATGGAGAGAACAAGTGTTAAAATTCTTGACCCGGACACCATAGTTGATCCTCTACTACCAGTATGCATCTCTTCACTTCCCTTTTTAAATGATCATACACTCAAGAAAGTCGTTCAACCAACGGTTGTTGATAAGCAAACAGTGAGTCAGTTAGCCTTGAGTTCAGAATCTAAACTGAACAGCGCACGAACGATCGTATCTTGGAGAAAAACACCGTACAACTGAAACAAATTTTGTCCTTAGTCTTGAACGACATGTTTGTCTTTTGCTAGGAATCAGACCCGATAGCCCACAACTGGTAATTGGAAACCTGACTCAATGGGCCTAATCCAACCCTAACGTGGTACTCAATATTTCTTTGATTGCCCACATAGTGTTTAAGGAGGATTTCAATTATGGGAAGACATCTTTAAGTTATTTACTCACAAACTAATCTCCACTTGAATTGGATAGGTCTCTTACGGGAGATAAAGCTCTAAATGGGTCAAAAGATTCTATCTTCGAATCCTCCTACTTACGTTTTCTCGATTAAACCTGTTATATAGGGCTTATCTAATCCGAAATACTCGGTTAATGTAATTTATAGGTTATTGTGTCAATTTGGAGATTTACTCAGTACATATTTAAAGGGTAACAGTTGCGGATTTTTTCGTTTAAAAAAATTATTATTAGTGATCAAATTCTCAATTATTTGTGAATAATTAAAATGATTATTTTAGAGAATTTAAACACTCAAAACAATGAAATAAAGTTGCACTTGCAAGCATTCAATTTGTTTATAATTATTAATTTTGTCTAAATTAATTCATTTATTGATATGAGACAAAATTAATTTAAGGTTGACAACAATTTGTCTGTTGTCCCACTACTTCACATTAAAGGTGCCAGCACATCTGAAAGACATCTGGCACGTGGACAATACGCGCCTGTCCATTTCCAAAATAAATGACGTTTCATACCAACCATCTGATCATTAAAAAAACATGTAAAAAAGTATTATTATCTCTTTCATTTCGTATTTATCGTATAATATTTATAAACAAATCATTAAAATTTAAAAATACTGATGGAATTTTTTTAAATTTTGAGTAAAAGAGCCGAGCCTTTTAAAAAAAATTAGAAAAATTATTTGATGTTTAAAATTTTATTCTTTTAATTTTAAATTTTCAAAAAAATCATTTTTAAATTTTAGTTAAAAATAACGCTTAAATCCATACAATACAAATATTAGAAGTAAATTAATTAATAGTATATACACAAATATTTAACTTAAATTTAAAATTTAAAATACAACTCAAACTAATTATAATCATAATCTTTTTAAATTAATCCTTTTTTTCCCGCAAGATATCTTAGGAGGATCTCAATTATAGGAATGCATCTTTAAGTCATCCATATTTAGACTAATTTTTGCTTGAATCAGGTAGATCTTTTGTGAGAGGTAAAACTTTAGCCTCAAATTTTAAGCGAATGTATATATAAAATGGTTTGAACCCATAATTTTACTTAAATTATGAGAATTTCTTATTAATTCATCTGCATCTTAAAATTATTTAATTTATTTAATTTAAAAGTTTGATACGAGGAAAGGTGATTCACATGTAAAAATATTAAATTAACAACTCCTTAACTTTTCAAAAGCAGAGATATAGTCAGATCTTTTTCTTCTGACAGAGAGAGGTGTTCGATATGATGGAGGCTCATTTTTTTTTAATTACATTAGGTATCTTGGCTTAGCCAGACTAATCTTAATTCCCTACGACCCCATCCCAAGAGTCTAGAAGATGTAAATCTGGAACCCCAAGATCCCTCAGGTTCCTACGTAGCCTGTACACTTCTGCGCACAAAGAGGCTCCTTTTCTTTGGACCGTATGATGTATTTTTTAGAAAATCTGTCGAATAGACTTTTAGGAATAGACGCTACGTGTGAATGAGACGAATTTAAGAGTAAGAGTTGAGAGAGAAGCTACGTGTGGCTACTCTTGCAGATAAATTGAGAGCGAAAAAGAGGAATATTTCTGGTATCAAAAATCACGGGTTAAATCTATTGAATTTGGTGAGCGAACACGTCCTTTTTACATATATCTACTCTTAACAAAAGAAGGCGTAACAAAATTTTATCTCTCCGAAGACCAGATGGTTCTTGGTGTGCAGATGTGGGGGAGATGAAGCAGTTACTAACACATCATTTTGAGAATCTTTTTTCACCCCCGCCATATGACTTTCCTCTTGATACCATGCCCCCATGTCTGTCTCTTCTGGAGGCTCAACGTCAGACATTGGTTACACCAGTCACGTTGGAGGAAGCCAAGGTGTCAGTTTATGGGATGCGTCCATTTAAAGCCTCAGGTCCTGATGGCTTTCATCCTCTTTTCTACCAGCGCTTTTGGCCTACGGTGGGCAATTCCTTGCACCAGCTTGTTTGTGACAACCTACAAAATGGCACCTTCCTCGAGGATCTCTGCAAAACTCTTGTAGTGTTGATCTCGAAGGTAGACACTCCTGAGTATATCCACCAGTTTCGATCTATTGCCCTTTGCTCTATTGCTTACAAAGTTCTTACAAAGCTGTTGACTAATCGCCTCCGCCCCTTTTTGCTTGACTTAGTTTCGCCTCATCAAAGCTCCTTTATACCTGGTCGCACAACTACTGACAATATCCTTCTTTCCCAGAAGGCCATTCATAGTATTCGGCTGCGGAGAACCAAGATTGGGAGTATAGCCCTCAAAATTGATCTTGACAAAGCATATGATCGAGTCCGGTGGAACTTTCTACATCATACCCTCCGTAGCTTTGGAGTTCCTGAATGTTGGTGTAATCTCATTATGTACTGTGTTCAATCCACCCAACTGGCTTTTCTATGGAATGGTGAAGCGTCTGAGTACATCAAACTGAATAGAGGGTTGCGACAAGGGGATCCCCTTTCACCCTATCGATTCGTTTTATGCATGGAAAGGTTGGGCCACCTCATTCAGCGTCATGTTGAGGCAGGTACGTGGGAAGCTTTGCAGTGTCGTCGGGGAGGTATTAAGCTCTCCCATCTTTTCTTTGCCGATGACGTATTCCTATTTGGTCGGGCCACTACCCAACACGCTCATGTTATCAAAGATTGTTTGACTCTATTCAGTCGCGTGTCAGGATTAACTGTTAACCTCCGTAAGTCCAGATTCCACGGCTCACCTCACATGAATAGTTCTATTTGCAATTGTGTTGGAAAGATACTGGGCATCCCATGCACGTCTGACCTGGGCTGTTACTTGGGGGTCCCCCTTTTGCATCGCCGAGTTACCAGACATACTTACCAAGGCATCATTGATAAGATACAACAAAAACTTGCAGGTTGGAAGGTGAAGCATCTCAACCTTGCTGGTCGCGCAACCTTGATACAAAGTGTAACATCTGCCATTCCAATTCATGCCATGCATACTACTCTACTACCTCGGGTGACATGTGATAAAATTGATAGTCTAAATCACATATTTTTATGTGGTGGCCACGAAGGTGTTCATACGCTACACCTTGTTAATTGGCAAACTGTATGTCTTCCTAAATGACAAGGTGGCCTGGGTCTCAAAAATATGCGTGAATTGAACCTATCCATGCTTGCCAAAATTTCGTATTACTGCACCCCATACTAAATTGTGGTCCCGCCTACTGCTTGAGAAATATTGTAACCATGGGTATTTAATTTCGATAACTTCAGACCAGCATGTTCTTATACGTGGAGGAGTATCCAGCGAGGAGCGGAGGTTTTAGATCTGGGCCTTGGTTGGAGGATTGGTGCTGGCACTGTTGTCGACTTTTGGGATGCCACGTGGTTAGGGAACAACCCTATACGGGTAGCAATGGAGAACTCTGGTCAGCACCTGCCCGCTGCTCAGGTGAGCGACTTTATTGACCACGAGCACCGATGGAACAGGGAGTTACTTGCACATGTCCTTCCCAGGGATCTTGCTCAAGCTGTTCTCGGTGTTCCTCTACCGCGTGCCCCTAAGCCTGACATGATTATCTGGAAACTCTCTCCGACCTGAACATACACACGCTGCACGGGATATACCGCCATGATGAAC
>JANZLF010000006.1:38900530-38920544 GCA_026546835.1 Erythroxylum foetidum | reverse complement strand
ACTGGTATACGTACCTTAAATAACTTGAATCTTGATGGTGAAATTAGCTTCTCATTGTTCTCAAGTCTTAATCATCAATCAATATCCTAATTCCTACATACCAATAAGGCAATAACTCAATTAGTAATCACAAAAAAAAATTAATTTTAGGAATCAATCAATTCTGGTTTAGGCTTCTTTTGAGCTGGATAATGATGCCTCTAAGATTCATCTATTTAAATTTACTCAAGGTGAAGCTATCAGAAATTTTACCATGAGATACACTTGAAAACCTTAAAACCCTTCAGTCCTTCACGCTGTGCCGCACGCCACCGTTTCTCTGTTTTCTGCTCTGCTGTCGCTGGACTGTTCTTGAAAAGACAATTAAACTTGTGTTAAAACTTAAAAATCTTCTTGTTGCACAGCGTTATGCGTTTTGCTTTAAAACAAAAAAACTTAAAAACCTCCTGACTCCTGTCTGTGTGTATGCTGCACCTGCGTATTAAAAACTTAAAAAGTAAAAACCTATTCTACATCAAACATAAGAACACGCTGCGTTAATACGCAGCGTGCGTAGTGAGCCAAAAATTTTTTATTTTTATTTTTTATAGGATTTTTTTATTTTTATTTTTCAATTAATTTAGTAAATAATTATATAATTAAAAATTTTTTTGAAAGGGGGGGCCATGGCCCCCCCACCCTATAACGTGGCTCCGTCATTGTCCACTGCTGCTATTGTTTCTACCCCCTTTCTTTTCATTCAAGTTTGTTTGTCTCACTATCATAGCAACATTCATGTTACTGTCGGAGCTAGCGCTCACTGTTTTTTTCCTCTCCACATTTTTCATCATAGCAAAGGCCCTGTTTACCATAGGCAGTGGCTCCATCAACATAACTTGATTCACAACATGTTCATAGTCCTCATTGAGGCCCATCAAAAACTACACCAATCTGTGTGTGTTCTCCTTGATATTTATAGCTTTAGCAGCCTCACAAATACATGTGGGTATCGAGCTCAAACTAGTTAGATCATCCCAGAGTTTGTTTAATTTGGTATAATATGCAGAAATGGTGAGATTACCTTGTTTAAGGTTACTGATTTCCCTCTCTATCTGATACAGGAGTGGTCCGTTAGCCTCACCAAATCTCTCCCTCAGCTCTTCCCAAAGCTCCCTTGCTGTGGAGAATGATAGGAATGCATCACCTAGTTCCTTGGTCATGGAATTGAGTATCCAAGACTTGACCATGGAATATGCCCTCCTCCATCTGGTAAGTAAGTTTCTGTCCTCCATTGGTTGCATTCAAGTTCCATCAATGAAGGATAATTTGTCCTTTGCACATAGAGCAATCATCATCGATTTGCTCCAAGTTATGTAGTTGTTACCATTAAAGAGGGTGGTGACTAGGATGGCTCCAGGGTTTTCGGTATTGGTGATGGAATATTGTTCTAAATTGGGGTTATCACTGCTATCTGCCATGTTTGACATTTTGTGGTTAGGTAGGTAGGATAACAAGGATCAGGCCTTTGGCTTTGATACCATAAAAGAAAAGGTAAGTGATGAAGAAATTTCTTATTTCAACATAAATGTAATCTGTACATTGCTTGTGTTTTTATACTAATGCTAGAAATGTGACTATTGATTGTTGTTCTGTCCTGTGTAGCAGAGGAAAAGGATAGCTAAGGGAGGCATTGGCAGGTCTGTACAAAGTAGAAGAAAAGAGAGGGTGCAAGGGTGTGCAAGGGTGGCTGAGCGTAACAGATGCAAGGGTGGCTGAGTGTCTAACAGGTCACATGATCTGTACCTGTTGGATATTTGAGTTGTGGGTGTGGGTCGGTCATAGATGGTCCATGACCCGTGGACTATTAGGTTTTAGGGTTGGTTTTGTTGTGGTTGTACTGTGTAACATTTTGTATCCCTTTAACAATAATGGTTCACTGAAGTTATAAAAGATAAAGAAGATAAAAGTGAGTGGTGAATCCTAAATTCTTGGAAAGTTACTTGTATAAATATTTGAATAGTTACATTCATTCAATTTTTTTATTTTTTTCTTTCTCGTACGTTCATTTGAAAATAATATCCTTGCTACTTAGGAGTAAAACTGTGTGTGTATTATTGGACTTTCCTAAATTCTACGTGTTAGCAAAATTTTTATTTAATATTGTTGTTGTTATGGGTATTATTCTTTTGTGAGAGAGTATATGAGAGCTTCTATGGCTTGGTGAAACAATTTGAATTAGAAATTGATTGTTTACGAGGAAAGTCGTATAACTCAATAATCTTTTTCTATTATAGAATAACATGTTTTCTGAAAAAACAAAACTACAACTCATGCTTTTTCAATATATAGTTTATCAAGGTGGTAGATCTGAAGTTTCCTTAAAGATCCTAGTAGATATTGTAATTGGTTTTTTTCATTTTAATTTTTTAAAAATATCTTTTAAATAATAATGAAATACATGTGATAATAATAATATACTTAAATCAATTAAATCGACTTAAATAAACAATTTATAAGAATTACTTCATTGATCGATATAATAAAGGGTTTATTATAAAAAACTCAAAAATTTGTCAAATTTTCAGTTATAGCCTGAATTTTAAAAAGTAACAATAAAATGCTTAAATTTTATATTTTTTTAATTATATCCTACACTTCAAAAAGTAACAACAAAATGTTCAAACTTTCAATTTTTTTTTCAATTATAACCTGACTTTAGTGTTTTCGTTAAGTTTGTTAATGTGATTTGTCACATGTTTTAGAAACCTTAACTATTAATACACGTCAGTCAAAATTAATATAACAAATGAAGATTAATAAAATGACGTCGTTTAATCACATAATCAAAATTATGTTGTTGTTTAAAAATTGTCTAAATCAAATTACGTAGCCCAGACGACCTTACGCTTTGATTTTAAGTTTTTTCTTCGTTTTCAGTTTGTTCTCTTAATGCCCTCACCCTGACGCCCTCACACTAAGGACATTAAGAGAATAAACTAAAAATGAAGAGCTTACTAGTGCAGTACGCTATAATACAAGAGTAGTTTGAGACGTTAGAAAAATAAACAGAAAATAAAGAGCTGAAAGCATCGAGAGAACAACAAATAACGTCGAGTTAGAATTGAAAAAAATTGAAAGTTTAAGTATTTTATTGCCATTTTTAAAATTTGGGCTAAAATTGAAAAAAATTGAAAATTTGAGCATTTTATAACTATTTTTTAAAGTTCAGTTTATAATGAAAAAATTATAGAAAATTTGGACTTTTATTATTAATTAATGTGATAATAAATTTTAAAAATGAAGAGTTGATCTTCTAGTCTAGATCTTTCTTTTTTTTGTTACAAAGGGAAAAAATTAATCAAAAAACTAACATCCTACTAGTGTAGCGTTCTGCAATACAAATCTCCTTGCTTGTTTCAGTGGATAAGCTCCATGACGATCGTCGAAGGCTCTTGACGTATATGCAGGCCTGGGCTAGATAAAACTACGAGAGAGGCTAGACTAGCGGCACATTGATTCCCTTCACGATATATATGCTAGAATTGCACCTCTCAAGCTCGTTCGATTAAACCAGAGGTACCTATCACCAAAAAATTATCTTCAGATGAAACTATATTGGAAGAGAAAAGAATGTTAATGACTTCTAATGAATCCACTTCTACGACAACTCGTCTATATCCAAGCGTCCATGTCAGTGTAAGTCCCGAGTGCATTCGCTAGAGTTCAGCGGCTAAAGATGAGCCCCTTCCAATGTATTCTACAAATTCACCGCATCACTGACCCCGATAGTCCCTAAGTAATCCTCAAGCTATAGCAATGTTGGATCCTTATTGAAGTGCTCCATTTGTATTTAGCCTGACACAATCCTCCGTCGTTTTGGTCCAACCAACATTATTACCCACAAGTAAACCTTGTGCCTTAAACACGTAACTTTCCACAACTCTTGCCCTGAGTATCCAATCATCGTACTTCATCACGACTCTATTACTTTCTTCCGGCCAAGCAAAGTCAACCTCAAAATGACTTTTATTTCTCCATTACCATAAAAACCAGCATGCTACTCCATATATTGTAACTCACTTTACCTGTTTCACTTGTGAGTGCTTCATTAGATTGGATTTCACTCACATCCCCTCATCCTATTGAAAAAATTCTTATCAACCACCTTCTAGGAAAATTTACACCAGAAAGCTTTCACTCTTGGACAATCCTGTATTGCATGCAATGTGGACTCTTCTTGCCTACAGAAGTGACAGTTGCTATTTGTAGTAAGATGTCGAGCAACTCGCTATTGATTGGTCAGTAATTTTTTCTTAGCCAATAACCAAAGGAATGCCCTAATTTGTTGGGACCCTACCCATTTCCAAATTAATTCCCAGATGTACTTTATGCGGGATCTGAAAAGATGTCAACTCCGAGATCTAAGTTCTTTAGGTAAGTTTGTATGCTAAAGCATGTAAAAGTGAGCCTGCTCTACTTTCTGTCTCCATAGAATTGAAGAATTTTATTTTTGATTAAAAGGAAAGCTAACGAAATATATTACATAGCAAGTATAGGGAAATAGATTCCTGACATATCCTCTAGTAGGATAAAGTGACACTCAATGAGTGTAGTATCAAATAAGTGATTCCTACATCAAAATGTTCTGCATAGGTAGCAAACTAGTCAGTGCCTCTTTTGTTCTCTTGATATATATGTCGATGTACAATAGTCCAATTTCGAGTAAACAGTTCGTGAATACCCATGACTGTGAGATTGAGAGCCATTGAGCGGTTGTTTGAGGAAGATATGATATTGATCACCGTTATAGAATTCACTTCAAGTTCAATATGGCGATAACCCAGATTCCACGCGAGCGAGAGCTAGGTAAGTACTCCCCCAGAGTTCCTCAAACACTGATGAGCACTAGCTGAGATTTTGTGTTAAGCCTTCAAGCCAATTGTCTGCACTATCCCGTATAAGGCCACCTGCTGTGGCTGAAGATTGGGAACGTTTGCGTGCTCCATCTGTATTTAATTATACCCACTCAGTGAGAAGTTTACTCCATCAGATAAGTTGCTCTTGATAAGGACGATAACCGGTATCAGCTTAGCAACTTTTCTGTTTGGGACGTGCCCTTTTGAGAAGACGTCAGATACTAGTGCTTGACGAGGCATTGGCATCCATTGACAATGCAACTGACTTGATTTTGCAGAAAACTATTCGGACAGAATTTGCAGATTGCACTGTGATCACAGTAGCACACAGGATACCAACAGTTATGGACTGCACCCATGAGAGATGGTGACCCTTCAAACCTCAAACATGCCTATGTAATGCATTTCCATTCAAAAACAGAAATTTAGAAATTCATTTAGAGTTTCTGTTGTTTATCAGGAAACGTACGTAGTAGAGTATGATGAGCCCTAGAAGTTTGATGAGAATGGAAAATTCGCTGTTCGGGCTACTTGTGAAAGAATAGTGGTCTCTTTTCGCTCTACAGAATCACATTGAAGCATTTCTGGCTTGAAATCAAATTGTTGAGTAGGAAGTGGCATCAACACATTCTAAGCTGGTTGTTGATACATGAGAAATTCCATCAACCCATCATTTTGGCTTCAAGTTTTACTTTTCTCAGTCCGAGCTTTACTTCTTCACTAATTTTTCTGTTAATATATGTAAACGTTAATTCTCTAGCTTCACATGAACTTCTGGTGAAGCTAGTTGTAGTAAATAATCTTTCTGGGCACTGGAATATCAGAATTATATATGCTGATAAAGCTCAATAAAAAGAGAGCCAAGTTGTACAAAAACCATAAGTCTAGCATTCTGATGACCCATAAGCATAAAGAAGACAAACAGGAACAAAACAAATCTTTCAGAGCGTCCCACTAGCATCTGAAACATCAACTTCCCAACATAATATTCAAGATACCCATCCACAGATCAATTGGCCAGTAGAGGGTAAAGTGGATATATGACTTGCGTGATTTGCTGATGAAGTTTGGTTTTAAAAAGATAAGATATAGGCCTAACACGAGTGATGTGTGGGAATGGTATTGTTGGATAATCGAAGGAGGTCGAAAAGAATGGTTTCATAATGGTAGAACCCACAGCCAATAAATTTCAGATGACAGGTTCGATCTGACCAACATTTGCAGGTCAACATGTCTCCACTTCCGGAATACCTGCACTTTTCACTGGGACTGTGTTAAAACAATTTGGACCCTTTATCTCAACATACAAATAAGAAGATATTGGAAGTGGTCTCTAATCATTGATAGAAATACAGATATCTTCTCTGCCTCAATGATTTTGAAAGAGTGGTTTGCTTGCACATTGTGCAGGTCCTTGGAAACTGTCAGCTTCCAGATGCAGTACAGGACAAAGAGGAAAGCCTAGATTCCTGAGGCAAGTTCTGTAACACCCGAATACTTTCTGTTTCCATTGAGTTAATCATCGTTCTTGCCGAGATGGTTGGACACTTGGACTCCTACTCTCCACTCTTCAACTTGTCTAAATAATATGTTCTTATAAGATAATTGTCAACTTACCCATCATCTGTTTCATTTCTGGCCCCATTTTCATTCTGCAGAATCACATCAATTCCTTTTTCATTCTGCAGAATCACATTGATTCTGTTCTGCTAACTCAAGCATTAAGCTTATATAAGAATTCTAGAGAAGTATTAACAAGTTCTGTGTACCATATATAGTTATCTTCTTCAATAAAGTTGATATTCAGGCAACTGGTAAAGGAATAATCGCCATATTTAACCCACCAGCAAAAGTGAAGAACACTGATGCCATCCAAAAGAAAGACATGAACTTCCAAACCAAAACTGCTTCAGAGGAGCTAAAGTCATAAACCACAGTAGTCATAAGCTTATGACGGTGACTTTTTGTCCAAAAGTTTCCAGGGTCTTGTTCCAAGCTAAACTTTCTGCACCATGAAAACGCATTCACACTGACGATGAACCTAAGCCCTCGGCAACAAGTTATCCACTTGAAACTGGCACTCAAAGTATGACCACAAGACGTCAATTTTGTTTATTAGCGATGATTTTTGACCGGTAATTCAAAAAGGTCCTCATAAACAACAATACTAGGATCCTTTTTGTACTGGAATTCGGCGAGATGAAGACATTTTCCAATTAATAAGGTCCCAGTACGGTTGGTTGATGTTACTCTCCAGAGCATTACTTACTGAATTATCTTCATCAGTGACCTTTCGAAAGAAGGAAAAAGAGATCATTATTTTTCAGGGGATTATGATTTTAACTGACACGGTATCTCTATTTGGAAAATCAAAATCCCTATCAGATACGATAACAAACAAAGATCTTTAAGAGGGCAAGCAAGACTGAAAAAGTAACCTAATCGTGGTTAAACCGGCCACAACTCCAAAGCTAAGAAGCTTGGAAAGAAACACGAAACCGCTGGCGCCATTAGGAGATATGCCCCTTAAATATTGAATTTGGGGCTCGGACGGAATTAGTCACAAGTTTTATGCCAACGGATTACCAAATCTGCACGCAGGGGCACATCAGAAAGTGGTGCAGCTGCCATGGAGGTTTAAGAAAGAATCCATTTTGGTAAATGTGATTTCAGGAAAGAAAATTTCAAGTTCATCCACGGAAGGTTTTCGCAGATTCAGAAGCTGACTAACTATCTCGATAAAAACAAGGTTTGCAAATGAACTGTCATTTAATTGCTTGATTATGAAAAAAAAAACTGAAAACTTTTAATATTTGCACTGAGCTTTTCAATGGACTACGTTGCTTTGTTTGGCTTCTGATTGATTACTGACTGAAAATTACTGATATTTATTGAAGAGTCTTCTTAAATTCCCCGACTTTAGCACATCTGGCTCTATCTCTCTAGTAATCTTATCACTTCACTCTATCCCAAGATATTAGTGTGGGAAATTCGAGATTATTTTATGGGAACAATCGTTTTCTGTGCAATTTTTAACGAAAGTGTAATCTTTTTCAAGAATATGATTCTTAAAGTGTCAATCTGACAAGGAAAGCATTACTGTTTCTGAATCAGTAAAGACAATGGATACATGCACTCAAACCAACAAGTTGGGCAACATCTCAGGCATGACATTATCTACACATTGCACGAAGTCTAGTGACAACTGTATTTTCGGTCGATTTATATAATAATTCGTATCCGAATGATAACGAAACTGTAATGACAAGTGAATCATGAGTAACAACATTGTTGGTTAAAATTTGACTTCTGTGGAGTGCTCTATCATGAACTGCAATCCTAAAATTCAGAGCACCAACATAGTGAGCTAAAACCAAATGGAAAGCAGATCAATTTTTTTCTTAATTTACTTGAGTCTTTCTGTTTTCCTGTTGACGTATCAGGTTCTTGATTCTTACATTTTTCAGTTGTCCTGTTGATTGAGGTCGAGATTTTGAGAAATACTTTTGTTGTTCATAAATTCTTATCAGTTTAGACTTGACAGAATAAGCCTGAGAATCTAGTTAGTATCTTCCTCTGTATTAAATTTGTTAATAGAATAGCCGGTACAGAATAAATGACATAAGGATTTGATCAATTAACGTGTTCCCATGTCCATAATCCATTTCAGGTTGTCTATTTATCAAAGTCTTTTAGATATTTATATCTTCACCTGCAATATTGGTTTCTGATGAGTACACGAAAACACATACTGTTTTTGTTATTATCCAAGATCAGGTTATGAATACCAACTTTTTGTTTCTGATTCATTTGCACGTTTTTGGAAGCTATAGAAGTGTAAAAAACAGATTACTGAGTTGTTTATACTCATTCCTTCTCTTCGTTGATTTTTGTTTTTGTCTATTTTTCAAAATATTAACAACTGTTCTTGTCTTCCTCGACCTCAGGATTCTAACATGATTCTCGTATATTCACATGTAGTTAATATTCTACTCCTGTATCCTCGTGAATAGCGTGTAGTGATAATGTTTATCGGTATACGTTGACTGACTAAATTATTCCCAACTTCACTCTTTGGAATACTAGTATCTTTCAATCATGTGCTTCCTGTGTGTTCATAAGAAGAAAAGAACCTGCCTTTTTTTTCATGTTCAAGGTCAGGAAATTCTCATTTTGTCTCATGTTTCTCATATATTCTTCAGGTTGTTTGTTTTACAAATGATTTGATGTTCATCGAGAACTTGGTCTTTCTTGTCTTCTGAATAATCACATTTAAGATTCTGAAGGTCGTGTTTCTGACTCCTTTCTCGTCTTTCCTTTTTCTCTGAGATGACAACTGAACTCATGAATCATTGATCAGAAGTAACACCGTGTTCAATGCCTATGAGATTTGTAAATGAGTTTTAACACTCTGAGCAAAACTTTCCTTTCTGCAGGAGCTGAAGAGAAAATATAGAAAAAGAAGAATGGGGGGTTTATGGAACTTGTTTTGTGGGGAATTTATCAGTTCAAACACTAGGAAAAAGGCCTCAGGATTTAGTTTTATGTCATTTCGTCAACCAAATTCTTGTACCAATCAGGCCTCTATCATTGGCATTGACATTTTGCTTCTGGTCTTGCTCCTGTTCTGTGTGACACAGAAACCATCATCAAGAACGGTTACAAATCTATCTAAAAGTCGAGTTTTTTCGAAGTTACCAATTCTTTCTGCTGTCTTCAATGGCTGTCTTGGAATGGTCTATTTTGGTTGGGGCATATGGAATTTGGAAGAGAATTTGCGGAAAACCCACACGGCACTTCCTCTGAGAAAGTGGCTACCATTGACTCTTCAGGGATGCACATGGTTGTTGGTTTCATGGATAGTAAGCCTCCAAGGGAATCGTCTCGCAAGAATGCCATTGCGCCTTTCAGCCATTCTTGCATTCTTTCTAGCAGGAATTATGAATGCATTTACCATATCTGCTGCTGTTATACTTCAGGGATTGTCAACTAAGATAGTTTTAGACGCTTTAACATTTCCAGGAGCAATATTGTTGCTGTTATGTACATACAAGGCATACCAACGTGAAGAAATACAAAATTGCAGTAATGCTTCTTTAGTTACCGATTCTGATGAAGTTCCTGACAAACCTGAACCTGCTGAAGTTACTCCTTTTGCTCAAGCAGGATTGATTCACAAAATGTCATTCTGGTGGTTGAATCCTTTGATGAGAAAAGGCAGGTGGAAAACTCTTCAGGATCAGGATATACCAAGTTTGGGTCCGGCAGAAAGAGCAGAGAGCTGTTATTTGCAGTTCCTGGAGCAAATGAATAAACAAAAAGCCGAGTCATCAGCTCAACCGTCGATTTTATGGGCAATCATATTATGTCATTGGAAGGAGATCCTCATTTCAGGGTTCTTTGCTTTTCTCAAGACTACCACTCTATCAGCTGGTCCTTTGATTCTAAATGCCTTCGTTTTGGCTGCAGAAGGAAAGTCAGGTTTCAAGGATGAAGGCTATATATTGGCAATATCACTTTTCTTTTCAAAGGGTTTAGAGTCCATTGCACAGAGACAATGGTACTTCAGGTCCAGGCTTATTGGTTTGAAAGTGAGGTCTACCCTCTCAGCCACAATATATAAGAAGCAACTGAGATTGTCTAATGCAGGTAGGTCGATGTACTCAAGTGGTCAAATAATGAACCACATCACTGTAGATGCCTACAGAATTGGAGAATTTCCCTACTGGATTCATCAGACATGGACCACGTGCCTCCAGTTATGCCTGTCTTTGTTCATTCTTTTCCATGCAGTTAGGCTAGCAACCTTGGCAGCTTTAGCTGTTATATTGATCACTGTGTTCCTGAACATACCACTTGCGAATTCACAGCATAAATCTCAGACTGGACTAATGGCAGGACAGGATGAGAGATTGAAGGCTAGCACTGAGGCCTTAGTTAATATGAAGGTGTTGAAACTGTATGCTTGGGAAACCCATTTCAGGAATGTTATAGAAAAGTTAAGGAAGATGGAGTACAAATGGTTATCTGCGGTTCAATCACGTAAAGCCTGCAATAACTTTCTCTTCTGGTCTTCTCCATTTTACGTCTCTGCTGCAACTTTTGCAGCTTGTTACTTCCTCAAAGTTCCTCTACGAGCTAATAATGTATTCACTTTTGTGGCTACTCTACGCATTGTACAAGATCCAATTAGACTTATGCCTAATGTTATTGAAGCAGTGATTCAAGCAAAAGTAGCCTTTACTCGTATTGCAAAATTTCTTGAGGCGCCTGAATTGCAGAGCTCTAGTATCAGACAAAAGCAGAATCAGGGAAGCATCAGTCCTGCAATTCTTATTAAGTCAGCTACCTTTTCATGGGATGAGAAATCAGAAAACCCCACACTCAGAAATGTGAATTTGGAGAGCAGATGTGGTCAAAAGTTGGCTGTATGTGGAGAAGTTGGCACAGGAAAATCAACACTTTTAGCAGCAATTCTTGGAGAAGTTCCAAATACACAGGGAACTGTAAGTTCACTGACATATTCTCTTCCACCCCATTTAAAGCACATCAAAATGTTTCTCAACAATCGCTTCACACAAGTATGGGAAAGAATGTATGGAAGTTCCAAATTTGCAGGATCGGATAATCGTTTATTACTGACAAATTATCCATGTCTTTTGATTGTCTGGACATACAGGTTCAGGTCAGTGGAAAGATAGCTTATGTTTCTCAAACAGCTTGGATTCAGAACGGATCAATACAGGACAATGTACTATTTGGTGCACCAATGGATAAGCAACGATATCAAGATACACTTCAGAGATGCTCACTGGTGAAGGACCTTGAACTTCTTCCTCATGGAGATATGACTGAAATAGGTGAACGAGGAATCAATCTAAGTGGAGGTCAAAAGCAGAGAGTTCAACTTGCTCGTGCTCTGTATCAGGATGCTGATATATATCTGTTGGATGATCCATTTAGTGCTGTTGATGCAGAAACAGCTACCACCTTATTTAATGTAATCACACATTCCTAAAAGCAGTTTTTATCTGTAGAGCTCAGATATTTACTTACTTTCTGAGCTCATTACATGGTGAATAAAATTTTGGCAGGAATATGTCATGGGAGCACTCTCCAGGAAAGCAGTCTTGCTCGTGACACATCAAGTTGATTTCCTTCCAGCTTTTGATTCTGTTTTGGTTAGTCCAGTCGTAACAGTTAACTCAATTTAGCTACTTATTTGTAATTTATGGTCAATGATTTTTTTACTGATCAAGTATTATCCTTAATATACAAGTTGATTTTGTTAACAGTTGATGTCAGACGGAGAAATACTAAGGCAAGCTCCCTATCATGAGCTATTAGCTTCAAGTCAAGAGTTTCAAGAACTTGTCAATGCTCATAAAGAAACAGCAGGTTCTGACAGGCAAACTGATGTTGCTGCTCCACAGGGGAGGTCATGTACTGGGGAGATTAAGAAGAGCTTTCTGGAGGAGCAACCTGAAGGATCCAAAGGTGATCAATTAATCAAGAAGGAAGAGAGAGAAGTAGGGGATACAGGATTTAAGACCTACATTCAGTATCTCAGTCAGAACAAAGGCTACTTGTACTTCTCCTTGGGTGTACTTGCTCACTTAACTTTCGTTCTTGGTCAGATATCGCAAAACTCCTGGATGGCAACTAATGTTGATAACCCACATGTTAGTAAATTGAGGTTGATTCTGGTATACTTGATGATAGGATTCGCCTCAACAATGGTTTTGGTCTTTAGATCTGTCTTTGCAGTCATTTTGGGGCTTCAAGCAGCAAAGTCAATGTTCTCTGAGCTACTTCATTCTCTTTTTCGTGCTCCCATGACTTTCTACGACTCCACCCCTCTTGGAAGAATACTTAGTCGGGTAAATTTCATCCCAGAAAATGTTGATCTTTTAAGGTGGTGATGTACAACTAATATCTCCCAATGCCGTGTTTCACCGCCATAGGTCTCGTCTGATCTGAGTATTGTTGATCTTGATGTTCCAATGTCAATGATCTATACCGCGGGGGCAACTCTAAATACTTATGTTAATCTTGGAGTTCTGACTGTTGTTGCCTGGCAAGTTCTGTTTGTTTCCATATTTATGGTCTATCTGGCAATTCATTTGCAGGTACTCATTAAGATATCTTTAATTGTTGTGAGCATCAAATTTATCTTAGACTGAAAACCTGAGAGTTTGGTTTCCGTACCTATAGAGATATTACTATGCCTCTGCAAAAGAGTTGATGCGGATCAATGGCACAACCAAGTCTTTGGTGGCAAGTCATTTAGCTGAATCTGTTGCTGGTTCCATGACAATTAGAGCTTTTGAGGAGGAAGAGCGCTTTTTCAGAAAGTGTCTTGAACTCATTGACACTAACGCTAGTCCTTCCTTCCACAACTTTGCAGCTAGGGAGTGGTTGGTTCAACGGCTAGAAATGATCAGTGCTGCTGTTCTAGCATCTGCAGCATTGTGCATGGCGTTACTTCCTCATGGAACCTTCAGCCCTGGTGAGTATGGGACAGTCTGAACAATCTTCATTTCAGTCCTGAAATGCTTTAACAAATGGATTGATATAAACATCTCATAATATAATAACTTGCAATCACTACAGGTTTTATTGGAATGGCACTATCCTATGGCTTATCAATGAACGTGTCCCTGGTTTTGGCTATTCAAAACCAGTGTAGCTTAGAAAATTACATTGTTTCTGTTGAAAGGCTCAATCAATACATGCACATACCAAGTGAAGCCCCCGAAGTCATCGAAGGTAATCATCCACCTCCCAGTTGGCCGGCAGTAGGTAAAGTGGACATCTGTGACTTGCAGGTTGGTATGACTTCCTGATTGATACGTTAGCTCACAATTTAGAAATATTTGTCTACTGAAAGACATGTGCTTTAAACAGGTCAAATATAGGCCTGACACACCGCTAGTACTAAGAGGAGTTACTTGCACAATTGAAGGTGGAGACAAGGTTGGTATTGTGGGCCGAACTGGCAGTGGAAAGACTACTTTTATTAGCGCTCTGTTTCGTCTGGTGGAGCCAGCAGCAGGGAAGATTGTTGTGGATGACATTGACATCTCAGAAATTGGGCTACATGATCTGAGGTCACGACTTGGGATCATACCTCAAGACCCTACACTTTTCAAGGGAACTGTGAGATATAACTTGGATCCTTTATCTCAACATACTGATGAGGAGTTATGGGAGGTTAGTCTCCAATCTCATTTCGAATTGTAAAAAACAAGAGTTAAGTTATGCCGATGCTTTTCAATAGAGAGTTTTGCTTGTAAATGATATAGGTACTCAGGAAGTGCCAGCTTCGTGAGACTGTCCAAGAGAAAGAGAAAGGTCTAGACTCCTTAGGTAGGTTTTTAGAACTTGAGCTCTTCTGGTGAGGCTAGTTTACTTTCTGTATCAATATAATCAAAGTATTTTCCATGTAGTCATGGAAGATGGATCGAACTGGAGCATGGGGCAGAGGCAACTATTTTGCTTGGGACGTGCACTTCTGCAAAAAAGTCGGATATTGGTGCTTGATGAGGCAACTGCATCTATAGACAATGGAACAGATTTAATTTTGCAGAAAACTATCAGAACTGAATTTGCAGATTGCACAGTGATCACGGTGGCTCACAGGATCCCAACAGTTATGGACTGCACCAAGGTTCTTGCCATGAGAGATGGTAAGTCACATTCTTCTCATTCCTGAACTCGTCTGACTAATGCACATCTCAGCATATGATTTGGTTAACTTTTTCTGGGAATTTCAAAAACATCTTGATAGAACAAGTAAAATGTAGCTATATTTAAATGGCATTTCTTTCTTTGTTCATCTGAAAATTGGGAATGAAACATTCGAACAAAATGCATATACATTAGAGGGTAAAATTTTCTCGATGTATCACTTGGTCTCTGTTGAACTTCAGGACTTGTAGTGGAGTACGATGAGCCAACCAAATTGATGAGGACTGAAGGTTCACTGTTTGGACAACTGGTGAGGGAATATTGGTCTCATTTTCAATCTGCACAATCACATTGAAGCTGCAGACTGCCTTTCTGTTAGTCAATATGTCCTTTCGTCCATAATCCGAGCTTGGGACCCATGGGAATTACAAGGAGTTTTAAGCAGGAAGCAGAAGTGCAGAACGCACAGTTGTCACATATGAGAGAAATGAGAACTTCTATAGATACATAAATGTCTGGAACCAGCAATGAGCACGTTCCAACTACAGCAGTGCAACTACAAGTCAAAGTGAAGACACTACATGGTGCTATCCCAAGCTCTGTACCGGTATCTAAACATGAGCATCCTTTGCCAGAAACAGAGTTTTTGTCAGAATTTCTAGGGTTTGTACATTGCAGTACAAGGTTTAAATACCTGTAGCTAAACACTGATATCCTCTACTAAGGTAAGTTACCATACTAGGAGTGATGTTTCATAGGAAACATCATTTTCCAACAAAAGAATTGCTGATCAAAGTCTTCTTTACCGAATTTTCCAACAACAATACTTATCCCAGATCATCTTCTTTTCAATCATTCAGATCTTAGTACTGTCCAGTGATGTTACCAATTCTCAAAATCTTAATCATGAGCACCTAAGTGATGATAGCCTTATCTTCTTTTACTCGAAATCCTCAGGCAATATCTCAAGGCCAAACCAGGCCTATTGGCTTATCTCACTAAGTTCGTTCCTTGCCAGATCACTTCACTTCGATTAGCCACTACCTTCCAGCTGAGACTAATTACATAAGATATAATAACACATCCAAAGGAAACATCGAAACAAGAGCATTAACATCATTGAGATCATTCAAAGTAGAAAATTTGGCATGTTTTAATATGGATTGGACTATCTTAGTTATTAACCTAGGTTTGCTTATTCCTCCCAGTGGCAATTCAATATGATGTTTTGATTCAATATATTAAGTTCCCTATAGCTCCTGACCGATAGTGGTCGTCAACCAGGACTTCAATCCGAAAGCAATCAGACCTCCATTAGCAAGCGTACCATGATTACAAAACACACAACCAACGTATGAGATGAAATCCAGAGAAAATACATCAAGGTGGTGGTCCGGTAGAGCTTACTCCCCATATGCAAACCAGTCTAAAAGTCTCAAGTTCGAGTTTCTATGAGGAAAAGCATAACTTTTTAAACGCAATCTGAAAATTTCACAGCTTTACAACGAACTCAGCAGGGCTGAAAAGAAGAAATCCATGAAAAGCATCAAAGAAAAACCCACAAAAGCCAAGATTTTGTACAGGTCAGTGGCATCAATGGAGGATTGAGGGTGCCAGTAAGGCTTTTCAACCAACCAAATTGCTCTATCATCTCCTCTGCGAAGAAACCAATCTCATGGGTTTTCCTGGATAGCTACACAGATTGTTGTAAACGAAGGAGATTTCAGAGAAAAGTGAAGGATATGAAATGGGCAAGTGAGGGAATTTTGAAGAAGTTAAGGAACAACCGTTGAGCAAATCACCGCAGGTAGACAAAGACGCAGAAATTGCGGACATTGTTCTGAAATTCCTAGTCTTTATCGAACCATAGCCATTGGAGGGAGCTTCATAGAAGACGATAAAATATATATATATATATACACACATATACATGTATATAGTAAGATGGGACCCACGTGGATTGTTGCGAAATTCTCCCGCCAAAACCAGCCGCCCCAACACTCTCTGAAAATTTTCGAAAGAACATAACGCCGCCGTTTGACTTCACCTCTTTTCTTGCAAAACTGCACTCTCTTTTCGTCTGCCTGGTGAGAGACGACAATGGCTGTGGTGGACTCCCTCACCGACTACACTCGAACACAGAGGATACTTCTCCTAATAGACCTAAACCCACTTCTCTACCTCCAACAACCGGACTCATACCGGACAACCGTACTCTCCGCCGCTAAAACTCTCCTTTCTTTCCCTCAACTCTCTTCTTCTCTCTTCTCGTTTAAGCCCTTCTTCTCCTCGCTCTCTCCTCTTCTCTCCTCGTCAAAGCTTCCAACTCTTTCACTCTCTCTTTCGTTTGACCACCCAAGTTCCACTCTTGACTCTCTTTCTCAATTCTTCACGTCCATAGACTCTGCACTCGATAGAGGCTCGGTTCAACCTCTCTACCCGAAAGCTACTCATGTGGCGACGTCTATGCGGCAGATTGTTCATGACTACGCTTGGGACTCCGCGATCTGTGATTCGTTAACGGGTACGATTCTTAATGGTGGTTCTGATGTTAGATCGAATTTGGTAGTTTTGTTCTCTCCAGTTTTGAGGGATTTGAAATGGTTGTCAGAGTTTATGGGCGTGGGTTTTAGTGATGAATGTTTAAGAGATGTGAATTTGTTTACTTCGAAGCTTAGAGGGTTTTTTGAGAATGTCGGTCAGGCATTTGCTATTAGGGATATTCATTTTACATGGGTTGACGTGAAATGCGAAATTGATTCTAATCAAGATAGGGGGGATTGTTGTCAATTTGATCCGGGATTGAGGTGTTTTGAGAGTGTAATTAGGGATTTGGGTTGGGGTTTTTGTTCAAGTGACTGTGTTGTGTTGGGTTCTGTTTTTGTTCCCTTTGGATTGATCTATCCGAAGATCGGTATCTCACCTAAATTATTTGATGTCAGTGATTGTAGTAAGAGAATTCATGCACAATTGAATCTTGAGATACAAGATGTTAGTGGCAAGCCTTTGGAATGCAAGTTCTGTGATCTTGAACTGGTTAGTTTAAAAATGTGCCCTAGAGTTAGCCTGAATTTCACGGATTCAGAGGCAGGTAGTTGTGAAGAAAAGAAAGTGTTTTGGAATCATTTTCATGAGGGGCTGACAAAGCTTCACGTCAAGGCAGTCAAAATCTACGATAAGCCAGTGAGTTTTGACAGTTTTTCATCCAATCCCCTTCTTGTTTGTGAGTCTTCGGGGAATAATAAGAATGATGGAAAAGAAAGTTGCAGTGACTTTATTGAAGATAGGGTTCTTGACATTCTAGGAGCTGAAATGGGTAAATTGGTGCCAAGAAGCTCACAACCGATTTGGCAGATTCTGTTAAGTTTTCTGTATAAAGAAGGTTTCTTGGCTATGGTTTCCCTTTCAAATGTCAAAGGCTATAATCTTATGGGAATTCTAAAGCCTTTCACACATTCTTTAGCCCTCCTTTGGCTTATGGAAGATGCATTGTACCCTCATGGTATGACAAATAGATCCATTGAAGAAATTTTAGGAACTTTTCTTGTAAAAAAAGACAGTGAAAGCTTTAGGCAAGAGAGTGATCTGAACCTCTGCAATGAAGTTACCGGGTCTCAGTCTAGTCCTCCATTGGCTGGTAAATGCAATGAACTTGGAGTCGAGAAAAGGAAGAGGGACAAGAGGATTTTAAATATGCTTCGGGAGCTAAAGTGGGATGCCTTCTGTGAGGCAGCCTTGGAAGGACCCCAGATAGATTTGGAGGAGGCTTACATTTCTAGGAGTTCCTACAAGTTGAAGAAAATGAAATTTCTGAAGTGCTGGATGAAACAGAGCAAGAAATCTAGCGAATGTAGGTTGACCCAGGTAAAAGGTTTCAAGCCATATCAGGCGCCATCGAAAGAAGCAGAGAATAACAGATTAAGTGAGTCCCTCCAAGAAAATGAACAGCCAATCGCTTCATGTGCCTCTGCAGGAGAAGATTCTTTGACTGGGGCGTCTAGAATACAAGATGAAGATGCAAATGGTTTTCGGCCAGAATCTGCGGAAAGTTTCTTTAGTGACCTTCCACATAAGATCCAGCAAGGACTTGAATCTGAAGAAGTTGACTTGTGTACTTTGGCCGAGCGACTTGTTAATTCAACTATCTATTGGATATACCAAAGGGGGGAAAGAGTAACCGCTTCAGAGATTCAAAAGCCTCTGGTAAAAGAAGAGGATGCTTCAGCTAGCATGGTATGTCTTGAGCTAATAAAACTCTTACTTAGGGAACCGAAGGACTTGGCTGCTATGTATAGAGCTAGTAATCCCTCCTTCCAAGTATCGGCTTTGGGTTTTTCTGAGGATGCTGCAAGAAAAACGACTAGAGAGTATCCTTTTATTTGCATTTACTCTTTCTTTTCATTTCATGTTCCATCTGTAACTTGCTTCCGCTATTTTATGTAATTACTTAATGCACAAATAGCAATAGCACTTGCCTTAACCAGAGAAAGGTATGAATTACAGATTTTGTTTCGTTTGGAGATATTACAGTCAGAGGTTGGAGGAAGTGTTGGGGAGTCTACGAAGCAGAAGTTTGTGAAACACATTTGCTTGCTTTTAGAGACAATCCAATGTCATCTTGAAGGAGGCTTTTTTGGTGATTGGAACCTTGATAAGTACGTGGAAAAGATCATAAAAAGCAGGTAATATATTAACCTCCCTAACACACCAAGAGGTTGTCCATATTGGATCCATATATAATGGACATTTCTGCTGTTTGCTATTCCACTAGTATTTTTCCAGGAACTATTCTCAAAAGATTTTAATGTTGCTGTAGTTTATATGGTGATTGAACAGTTCCTATCCTGAGAACATTAATTGAAATAAAAAAATTTGTAGGTACTCTGACAGCCTTGAGGAAGTAGTTCATAGAATCTATTCAAAAATGGACCTCTTGTTGTTTGATGAGGAGGATGAATCTCCAAATCCTTTACTCAACAGTGAGGACAGTAATCAGTCATGGAGAGGAAAGCTGGAGGGAGATAAATTGGATGAAAGTTATAGAAATGGTGGCCAGGTTTCAGCAGAAGATGAGTCCCTTCGATTGGTTGAAAAAGATAATCAAAGCCTTACAGGACTAAACCAGGATGAGCACACCCGAAAACTAATAGAAGCTCAGGAGAGGAGACAAAGAGCTCGAAGGTTTGCATCTTTCACCAGCTGGGTACCAGATTTGCAAAGAGTTTGGGCGCCAAAACAGTCAAAGGCAATGAAAGTGAAGTTTAACCCTTTCCGAAAGCCAGCAAACAGGAAGGGACAAAGAGATGGAGGCTATGGCCGAGTGTGTGAGACCCCAATGACTGGAAATACTCGTACTGACAGTGGAGGAAGCAGAAACAATAAGAAAGGCCACCATGATTCCGTTTCCAAGGCTTTGTTTCAAGATGACT
>JANZLF010000006.1:38800332-38815126 GCA_026546835.1 Erythroxylum foetidum | reverse complement strand
ACTTCTCAAATCTTGCCGGTGATAAAGAGGTCAGCCAAGTATGGAGGTGTTATGCTTTGGTCAAAGTACTATGATGATCAGAATGGTTATAGTTCCGCCATTAAACCAAGCGTCTGAGAACTTGGAACTAGTTTGTATAGTTAATGATAAAGCTCCAAGTTGAGAGCTACCTCTAGAGGAGGAAATGTAATCGAGCTATCGCTCACTAATAATACTTTTGTATTTCCGTTTCCATCAATAATAACTCGTACTTACCTTTTTAATAATTTATTAAATATATCATATATATTTTTTATAATACTACATATTACTATTTATAAAATATACACATATATTGTATTATAATATTAATAATTACAAGACTTAATGCTTAAATATTAATAATGACAAGACTTAATACTTAGGCGGGTGGATTCAGAATAATTTTTTAGATATATTATAAATTCCTTAATTATGCTAAAACGTAGCTAAAGTAAAGATTTAGTATGATAATAGGATGTTACAACAATTATAGAGACATTAAATTAATTAGTCATACCATAAATTAGGAGAGAAGTTAAAAAAGATGGGAATAGAATTAGAAAGGATGTTCCTCTCTCAAAAAATCAATTTGGCTTCATGCCAAAATGGTCTCCTATGACAGAAGTATTATATCTCTTTACGAGGCTAACGGAGTTTTACAGGAAAAGATAACATAACTTGCACATAGTTTTTACTGACTTATAGAAGGCGTATGATAGAGTTCAAAAGAAAATCATGTGGATCCCCTCAAAAAAAAAAAAATCATGTTGAGTTGTTTAAAAGTTAAAGATTCTCCAGTGACATATCCAAATTATTAGGGATATGTAAAAAAGTATAAAAACTAGAGTAAAGAGGATATGAATAGATATGGAGCACTTTTTTTTATATAGATATTGGGCTATATTAATGATCCTCCTTGATGTTTGTTATTTGCTAGACATTATTTTAGTGAATCAGACAAAAGATGGAGTCAATATCAAGTTTTAAATTTGGAGAGATATGTTAAAATTAAATAACTTTAGATTGAGTAAGATTAAGATTGAACACGTGAAGTGTAACTTTTCGAAACTGCAAGCGGGTAATAATGAAGAGGTAAACATTGGTTCTGACATTATATCACAAAAGAAGTGTTTTAAATATTTGGATTCTATCATTCATAATAATGAAAAGATTGATGGACATATTCCACCAGATTAAGTTTGAGTGTCTTAAATGACGAAGTGCATTAAGAATTTTATGTAATAAGAAGATACTACTTAAGGTTATAGGTAAATTTTATTGTTTAACGATTAGGCCGATCATGTTTTATGAAATAAAATATTAGTCAATTAAATAAGTACATAGTCATAAGTTAACGGTGATATAAATAAAAATCTTCTGATAAATGTATAACCTTAGTAGAAGAGATGAGGTAACGAGGATAAGCAGCGAAGGTAGCTAATATTAGACATTTAATGGATACTGTAAGAAATTGTATCGGTCAATGTTATTTATCAGACGATTAGCAATCTCTCTTTTCCAAGTCTTCGACGACTTGTTGGTTTGAGCACCTAAAGAACATATGTTTCGTTGACTCCTAATGGCAGTCAGTAGTGCTTTGATTTTTGAATCTTTGCAGTGAGTGGAACAACACTTAACACCCTTATAGTTGGTCTCTTTTGGCAAAAATACTTCTTGATTTAATCCTATCTGAAATTAGTAGACTAAGTTTAATTAAACAAACTCAGATGTAAACTTGATTGTTTGGACCTAACCAAATTTGAATTTGAATTTTTTGTTTGTCAAACTAATTATAAAAAATTAGGTCAAACTAACCCGAAGGCACGGGATCAAACTTAGTCCATGCTAACCTTTGTATGCCTTCATCTTAAAAGTCCCACCAAAGGTTAAAACAGATTGTGCGGAGGAAGTACATATAAATATTTCCAAGATGTGATATGTGTGAGGAACTATTATATGGAAAAACAACATTAGGATATTGAATCACTGTTGCAGAGTTCACTGACAAAATAAATAATAGTTATGCCAATACAACAGAAAGTATAGAATCCAGTTTGAATCCTAGTTACAAGCTAATTTCATCAGTCTCATAAATAGAATAACGCACAACAAATATAAAACCTCTATAAAGCATCTTGTTCACTGACTGAAACTAACTGGATAAGTTCCCTTCTTTCAGAGTGTCTTAAACTTTTCGAACCTGAATATTGTGAGTAGATTGGAAACGCCAAATCGGTTGTCTGCCACTTCGAACAAGCGCTATCTCTTCTCCTTCCATTACCATCCCCTGATTCTGTAGATGAAAACCCAGATTTCGTTATCATTCTGAACAACTATCAAGCGTGATGGCCTAACAATGAGTTGTCAAAACTTCTGGCAGCAAATAGTTGAAAGAAAAAATAACCATCTTGACCTTAATAACTTCAGGCCAATAGAGAACAATATGGTCGTTTGATTAGTTGCTTTCAGTCAGTCATTATGAGCATACAATATCTACAAAGATTGGAGTGCTCCACTAGCTAGGGATAGGAATCCTATTCTGTAGTCGTCTTCTATGGAGAAATGCCCCTTAAAAGTTATTTTATGTTTGTTTCGCATAATTACCAAATCTGACGGTCACAGAGCAAATGATGTCCCATAGAAAATGCACATTCATGTCACCATGACTTGGCATAAAGAAAAATCACTGTATAAATTAGGTTTCTTAATAAACCCAGCATTCATGAAGGAACCATTGTCTTTTAAAAAATTAGGTCAAACAAATTAGTCAATATGTACCTCCAGGAGGTATCTAATTGAAGAGATTTCTGAGAAGGCAGCCAACAAAATACTTACCTTGAGCAGTGATAAAGCATTTGTAAAGGTTTCTTCAGCATCATCCGAAAACTGCATGTATATAGGACATACTCCCTGATACAGAGCTAGTCTTTGTTGTATCCTCTTCCTGCAAGTTCATCAACGTCATGCAAGTAAACAAAGTCCGAAATCACTGAATCAAACTCTTATATGAACTACAACTAAACAGTACAGTATCCATAATTTGTAAACACAAATTGACTAGTCAGTGTAAACAAATTTATGTCCCTAAATTAACCAGCAGTTGTATACACTGAACTAAAATAAGTTTCTTAGGACTGTAAGAGGGTCCATTGTTCATTCACTAAACAGAGAAAACCATAAGAACTGACTAGTGAAATTTGAAGATTTTAAGGCCATGGAGAACTCACTCATTTGTGAAGGCAAATATAGTGCCCTGCGGTCGATAATGGCTGAGTAATATGGCCATGAAACCAGTTCTGGTGAAAACAATAATTGATGTTCCAAGAGTGTTTGACATCATCGTTGCATGGTATGCAAACATCTCGCTCGTGTGGTTCTAGGAAAATGAAAGTAGAATTTTGTAAGTTGTGACTGATAAGCAGATGAAGGAGAAATGGACAGGAAATAGAGAACACCTTGAAGGCTTGACCAAGATTAGGTGGCATTTGACCACCGACTATGGTTGCTTCTGTTCTTAATGAGACTGTATGCATAACTTTCACAGCCTTCAACGGGAATCTAGAGGGAGCAAAATCACCTCGTTAAGTTTACGATCAAACATATATATGCAACACCAATATGATGCCAACTTACTTTCCATGAGCAGTCTCTCCAGAAAGCATGACAGCATCTGCACCCTCACGAACAGCTATAGCAATGTCTGACACTTCTGCCCTGGTTGGAGTTGGATGAACAATCATGCTTTCCAACATATTTGTAGCCACAATAACCGCCTTTCCCATGCTCCTGCACAGCCTGATTATCTCTTCCTAACATTTAAAATAAGGAACAAGTCAATCCAATCTCTACAAGGTGAGGTGGGTCATCATTTTTCTCCTAAAAAAAGATACCTGTAGCAACGGAACCTCCTCTATAGGGAGCTCTGCACCAAGATCTCCTCTTGCAACCATAGCCTAAATGAAAGAACCGTGTATAACCATTAAGTACACTAAGCTGAATATTCAACTTGAACCCAACGAAATTAGCAACCAATAAGAAAAGCTGAAGTTGAAACCCATTTAAACATTCTTCAGCAACTCAAAAATACAAGGGCAAGATCGAAGACAATTACCCCATCGGATGCTGTAATAATTGAATGCAAGTTTGGTATGGAATCAGCACTTTCAATTTTCACAATGACATGTATATCTGCGCCACAACCTGCCAACATAGAATGAAAAAGTATAATGCTTCATGAATTTAAACAAATTACTTCATATAGATTGTGCCAATTATCTATAAATAATATTTAAGAAAATTATTACTTTGCAAATAGTTCTTCAATTCATGAACCACTTGGGCATCTTTCACAAATGAAACAGCATAGAAGTCAACTTTGTTGTCCACTCCAAATTTTATATCATCCCAGTCCTTCTCTGCAGCAAAAGAATGTAACATCTAAGTCAATTAGCCAGAAAATGCCAAAGGAAAAGAGAATAAGTGCTTAAGGCAAGTGTATCCATGGTCAAACCAGTAATTGAAGGCAGTGTTGCACTTTTTCCTCGAACATTTAGATGGCGTCTAGATTTCAGTTCTCCTCCATCGACAACTTCACATTTGACTGAATCTTCAGTCTTGGACTTCACCAGCAAAGACATCATACCACCTACAACATAAATCAAAATTCATCAATTCATATAAAACACAACAAGACCTCTTTCCTGTACTGAAAGTTTGTTTGAGTACAGATAAAGATGTATAATTAAATAATTTGGTTGTTAAGTATAGCTATTTCTTAACCAACACATTTCATATCAGCAATTAAACTTTGATTGAAAAGGAAAATGAAGGTCATCGTACCATCAACAAGAAGCATATCACCCACTTCTACATCATTAATGAAATCATCGTAGTTAACACTAACACAATCAGTAGTCCCAACCCCTCTACGAATTGTAAAAGTGAATTCCTGTCCAGGTGATAATGTGATTGGTTGAGGCAAGTCTCCACTCCTAACTTCAGGACCCTGACAACATAAACAATCCATGTAACCAAGACAGCAAAAACGATAGTTGAAGTAAGAGAGTTTTGTAGCTATTTGTGTTTCATATAAAGCCTTATATAAAATTTTCATTGTTTTTCCACTCTGGGTGCAACTCTATGGCAACACATGTAAGCCAAGTCCCTGAAAATGTGCCGCATAACCATATCTGGGATTGATAACTGAACGTACCTTGGTGTCAAGCATGATAGCAATAACGTTGTCCTTGGACTGAGCATTATATTCTTTAACCAAGTCAATAACTTTTTGATGCGATGCATGGTCTCCATGAGACATATTCAGGCGAGCAACATTCATTCCAGCCTCAGCCAGCTTCCATATCATCTCCCTTGTATTGGTCGAAGGACCAATGGTGCACACAATCTTAGTCTTACGTCTAACCGTAGGCTTCGACCACATACCCATGGACGTGTCATCCCGAACTTGCTCTCTCTAACATAACAATAAATAAACAAAAGAATTGTAAACAACCAACTCTCCATAAGTTAAAATTATCCCTTTCACCATTTACCATTCTCATATCGGAAAGTCTCGGTACTAGAGTAAAATGTAGCACAGCAAACAAGTAACCACTGACCATCCGTTAAGCAATTCTCTTGCTTAACCAAAATAAATCCAAAAACTTCTACGAAAATAAAGCAGTTTACTCATTTGGTTTCTAAACGAATGACATAAGAGCAAACTCAACATCCAAAATTAAGAGAATCAAGCAGTAGAAATCACCACCAACCTTCGGTATATCTTCGGGAGTGACAGGGATGACTTCCGGCACGGCACCAGTCGAGCTCTTAGCCACCACAATGTGAGAGCTTCTACGAGCAGTAGAGAAGCTCTTGCTTTTCTTCTCCTTCGTCGTCTTCTGTACCTCCACCAGCACATTCGACAGAAAACTTGAAGCTTTAAGCTTATCTGTTCTCTCAAGCCCAGAGCCGGAACCAAGCAATGAGCCGTGAATGGATCTGGTAGCCACCACTTGAGCCATTGGAGAAGGTTTGTTTGATCAGATAGAAGAAGAAAGGAACTTCCTTTTTTTCTTTTTGAGAAAAAGAAAGGAACTTCCTTTTAAATGGCTTAAATTGAAGGAGACTGAGGAAGAACAACCGAGGCTTTAGCCAAGATATAGAGATCGCCGCCAATTTGGCGGAAATTGCAAGAGTCTCGCTTAGTTCGTATCGAAGAAATGGTACGTTTTCTGATTTTGGCTGCTTTAGTTCGAAAACAGCTGGAGGTTTGGTATTATTAATTGTTAGCGTTCTTCAAACTCTGCCGTTTCGCCACACCGTAAAACGAGGTCGTTCTAAAAACTGTGATTTTGCTGGGCTGATATCTAGTACGAAACTGGGCTGCAGGCTTTTGGATTCACACGGTACACGGCCCTTGGGAATAAGATTCCTCCAGTTAGACAACGCCACGTCATGAATTCTATGAAGGATTATGGCGCTCAGCAGTTGGCAATCTTTTCCCACTTCATTCAAATATCATTTGCAAGAGCGCGGGAAATTATTTATTCAAATTCTCGCCTCCGTAACCGTTTCGAGTCTTTCAACTCTAGAATCTCCGAATTGCTGTATCTATCTCTCTCTTTATGCCTTCTTCTCCGAAACTCTTCATAGGAGGTGAGATGTCAATGAAACGGATACGCAAGGTGTTTCTATGATCTGCTCCGGACTTAAACGTCTCAGGCGAGGATGAGGCCGGGAGTCGGATCTGCTACCACAAAGGAGAGCAGTGTCTAGGTATGTACCGATTACCGATCTCTGTAAGGATCTGTTTGCTTTACGCGAAAAATACGTTAAAAATTCTGACGAAGCCAGAAATTGGTTGGTTTTTTTTTATGATAGCCGATGATAGATTAAATTTTTAGGCGCGATGATAAGGAATTGAGATAAGTATTAAAGCAAGAATGTAAATGGAACACCGTATCCAAGGATTTGATACCAGTAAATGGATTAATCAGTATCTCAACATGATCATAACTTAGTTTTGAATGATGATGTGTATTTTTCCATCCAAATACATGGCGTTTAGGTTTCCTAGTTTTAGTCGTGATGGTTTAGTTATTCTGTTCATTCCTCATGTTCAACTGAAGGTTTGGTGTTTCTTACTATGCCAATCGAGCCTTCCTTAAATGATATTCCTCAACAGATGGGAGTATCTTTCGGGTTTCAAGTCTGCGATTACATGTAGTCATAATCGAGTCGTTGTTTCACTTCTTGAAGTTCTGCAGAATTTATCTATATTCACTTTTATGCTGGATCATGGCTACTGCTTCTGCTTTTCAGTTTTCTATTTATCCTACTATTGTAGTTTTCTATTTATCCCACTGTTGTTAATAACATTTTTCATGTGAGATTTCAGTGAAACTTCCACCGTGGATGACTAGAAAATGACCCGACTGGTCCTGACCTTATTTCGGAATATTCTCGTCATTCAAGACATTTTCCTCTGCCGAAGGTTGCTCAATTTGTTGCTTCTTCTCAATATCACAGATTCTTGAATTCCAAGGTGAGACACAGAGGTATCTTCAAATCTTGTGTTATACATATTGTGATGCATATAATGACGATATCTTGTGCCCCTGATTTATTCCGTTTGCCTCGGTTTGATTTCTTATTTACCTTCTATTATCTTTCATTGCGTGTTGCTGCCAATAACGCTTAAGAGCAATACCTTGAGAGATTATCTAGTTGTTAAGTTCTGCAAGATATAACATGTCCTAGTTAAACTTGTGCATATGGTAAAAATTGGTAATCTGGCTGTTTTGAAATTTAGAAGGATCTCTTGATTCTCTGGGATGTCATGCTCTCTTGCTTTTTCTTGTGATATTAGTACTTCAGACTAAAGTATAAACTTGATGACCTATACTTGGTTCATGATTGGTTTAGCTTCCATTAGCCAATAACTTGTGGTTTGACAGAGAGGATCTGTTTTACCCCCAAATGCTTAATAAGAAAATAAAATATATTTCATGCTTTGGCATTTTTATTTAAACAGATATATCGCAAGAAGCTCATAATTACAAGTATCTGTATGATGGGAGTTGTATTATGAAAATTATGGTAAATCTCTGCAGAGTTAAATATTCCCTCCCCAGATATTCTCTTTTTTCTTGATATTTCATACATGCTCACTTACCATTTGCAGAAGACGGAATCAGAGTTTATATCACATGTACTTCCATGCAGATTCGCTTTCTAGGTTTCGTACTTAAGTATTAACAGAAAACTCAAAGAAACCTAAAAAAGCTCATATCCTGCTTTATAAAATCTTTTATATTCTGACCGATAAAGGAACGATCTCTCTCATCCCTCTTGAATCTCATCAAAACTTTTGACACTCACAAACAGCCAAAAAGGTTCTTCCGTTGTTTCCAGGTCCTTTCTAATTTAGATATTCTGACACGCATCTTTCAGTCGGTTGCGGGACTTTGGTAACTCATAAATGGTTCTAAAGCCTGTTGTCAACTATAAGATTTTGCATGACATGATATTGTTAACATTCACCATTATGTTCTAGCTTTGTGGCACGTAAAATATACCGACTTTTTCAGAAAAAACAATCAAAGTCTAAACTTAGTGATTATTAATTAATAAAAGTCGTGCATTTGCAAAGCAATACTCTTTTAAGATGTGTTTATAATTTAATGTGTGAGTCATATTTTCAAAAATTAGCGCAAGCATTTCTGCACCCTCAACACCAACCATCGAGAACGCCATGTGAGCTTCTTAATGCATATTGCATTCTATTACTTTCTCTGAATAAATTGTTTGAACATCAATGTATAGAGATATTTCGTTTTCTGTCTATGAATTCGCTTTCGTTCTTGTCAGTGTTCTTGAGATATGGCATGTCTTAACATTCTTCTAGTAACGGATTGTATATGAAATCTTTTTGGCCCCTGTTCAACACCAAATCAAATTAAGTTAAGATTATTGGATTTAGACCCGGCTAAACTCTAAATTTTGCTGAAATGTCTCAACATTTTCTCCATACCTTCCAGTTGACTTTGCAAGGATCAGTTGTTAGTCCTCATCTACTTAGCAAGTCTTTGCAAGATCATGCTGGTGGGTTCCATCTTTTAGTAACCCTTAGAGGATGCCACGACAACATGTCTACATATTGTTGATTCCAAGCCAGCCTTGGTTCACATCGGATTGTTATAAATTAAGCCACAGTGACTTAATGGTTATACTATTTGCATGAGAACATTAGATACATTTGAGTCCTGGGAAGTAGTTCTAGTTCTTTCAGAAGTGTATGAAACACGGTGAGTTTCATTGCTTTCTATATTGCCTGTAAATGCATCTTTTTCTTTTTTCGAACGGTGTTTAGATGCTAAATTAATGCTACCAAATACGAACTGTCGTATCATTATGATATTGATTTTCTCTGTTGGAAAAGATAAATGACTCGAGTCCTATATTCTTTTGGTGCCAGGTTCAAACACCATAAACGATGCAGCAATACCATTACAAATTCACTAGAAGCTGATATTTCTTTCACAGCTGACCAAGTTCCGACTTGGGCTAACTTTTCTGCGTAAGAAGTCTGAAGCTCACTTGCAGTTGAAAGCTGTGGAAACTCGAGACTTTCTTGTCTGCCCAAGTTTCTCCTGCACTTCATTTTCTTCTTAGTAGTGAATAAACGAATAATCCATCAAGCTTATTGTTAACGGATTCGTCTTGTAGTCAGGAAAGCGAGGAAGCTATTTCCACCAGCAAAAGAGAAAAGTCACAGAAATATTCAACAAGCCGAATCAACTGATGACAATTCTAGTAAAGGAGATGATGTTGCACGAAGGTATATTCTCTTTAACCTGACTTTGTTCCACAATGAATTCCTTCCACTTTGGTGGTGAAAAATAATATGAACACAGTTATAATCGTCTATTTTTGGAGGCACCCATTCCATTGTATCTCTTCTGTCCCAACTGGTTTAAATTTTGACGGGACATCAAGAAGTTTGAAGGCCACAGGCCTTCGCTTTAGTGTTTTATTATTTAAAACGGCGAGGTATTAGGCATTGCACAATGATAAATTGATAACAACTAGACGGTCCGACATGCCGGAATTTATCGCATAAATTTCATCGAGAGCACATCTAAAGAAACCAAATGAAATATGGCTTAGGGCGACTATTTTTAAAACAAACAAATAATTGCAAATTGGTAGAAATATATTTTTAAACTCTGATTAAATACATGTCGCTTTGCTTCTGATTTATGTTGATTATTCTTTTTCATTTTAGTTATTATTGTTGATCACTTAATTCAAAATTTTTAAAAATCTTAAATTTTTTTAAAAATCTTAATTTAATCTTCACAAAAAAATTATTATCAAACATGTATCTGTAACGTATGACTTTCTAAATATATATATTTTCAAATATATATATTAGAGCATTTATAGATTTTTAATCAAACATTTTTTCTTTATTAGATTTTAAAATAAAATTTAAAATAAAAAACATTAATATAGTTTGTTTTTCAAATTAACAAATTGGAACATTCGTGTGATTTATATTTTTAGTTTAAACTTGTTAAATCATAAAAATAAATTTAGTTTGATGTCAACTTGATTTTGTTCCTCATTAGAAAATAATATTACAGATTAGCAAATAAAAATATTATATTTGTTTCATTATTGTTTTTGGTTATTATTGTGGTATTCGTTTCTGAAATTTTCATAATTTATTAAGATATAAATTTTCATAATTCATAAAAAATTCTCATCAAATATTAATATGTAACTTCAAGTTATAATTTAAAACATATATTCTAATTAACTATAAATGTCATCTCTTATTAATAGATTAATTAGTTATCTAAGTATGATCTATTTTGTTAATAATGAAATTGACTTATGTTTATAAAAATAAGATTTTACTTTTTTGACATTCATAAATTATACATCAAAAAATAAATCCAAATAAAAGTTGAAAATTTTTAATGAAAAATTTTCTTTGTTAGATTTTGAATTAAAAAAGAAAAATAATTCAATAATAAAATATAAATTAAAAAACAATAATATAGATTTTAGACTTACCAAATAGGAATTTTCTTGTGACCTTTCTGTTTTGTTAAAACTTATTTAATGATAAAAAATTCAAGTTGCCTTCGGTATTGTTTTTAATTTTGTTGCCAATATTGAGCCTTCGAATTTTGAAATTTTCTTTTATTGTTTTTACATGTGAATTTTTATAATTGTTTAAAAGAATTTACGAAACATGAATATGTAACTTTAAGTTAAAATTCTTTTTTAAAAAGAGCAGAACATATATTCCAAAATAAATAAATTAGAATGACTGACTTTTTATTAATAGATTAATTAAATATCTATTTTTGTCAAAAATGAAATTAAAATATTTATAGAGAATAAAAGGCAGTAAGATTAGAGCTTTTTTATATTAATGAATCAAAAAAATCAAACATAAAAGTTTAAAAATCCTAATCAAATATTTTCGCTAAATTTTAAAAAGAAATCAATAAATCAGTAATTAAACACCATTAATATAGCTTGTTTTTTAAATTTATCAAATATATGTGTTGAAATGATTTTCATGGTTAATTTATACTTGCAAAAAACCATAAATATAATTTTCAATTTTCGTTTACTTTTACTTTTACGTCAACTTGGTTTTGTTGCTAAGTAGATAATAATATTATATTATTTTACGTTACCAATAAGAATAATGCCCCATTCTAAATCCATTATTAATATTGTTAAAAAAAAATCCGTTATCAATATTTATTATATTCCATTAAAATTATTTCAAAAATTAAAGAACGTTCAAGAAATATTGTAAATTTTGTATAGCAATTTTTAAATCCATAATAAGTTTCAAAACAAAAGTTAAAAACAAAATTTTGGCCAAACAAACATTGCTGGATTTGAAAATGAAGAAAACAAAATGAGAACAAAAATTAGAAACCATTAAAGTAATATTGGGAACAAACAAAATGAAGCCCATTACTAATCTGTTGTTCATAAATATTATAAACTAATTTTTAAAATTTATTTATTACTAAGTGTATTAAATGCTATTATCTAGAAGATATAAGAAATTAATGTTAACAAGTAACTTTCTCATTTGTTTTGAAACAAAGAAATCGAAGTTCATTAAGTGAAAACCAAAATGTAGAATTAAACTATTAGTAAATAGCTATTTTTTTTTGTTTTATCATTAAAATTAATATTTAGTAAATAGTTGTAAAAGTAAGATGTACTTATTAATTTTGGCAACATTAAAAATTCTATTATCCTTTGATAAATTTAAAAAATTTCAAGTTTAAATATTTTGTATTTTGTATTCTATATTTATTAATATTAATAAAGAAATTATAAAATTATTATTTACTTAACTTAATTAAAACTATTATTAATATTAAATAATTAAAATAGGAACTATCTAGTTAACAATGAATCAAGAATATGATAAAAACAAAACAAAAACATTATTTTCTAGTTCTAAATTAGTAAGACAATAAATCAAAAAATTTGTAAACAAACAAAAAAATGTAGCAAATCAAACCATAAACTTATAGGCCCAATCAAGTCTTTCGCGACTTATCATTTCTTTAAGAAAAAGAGTAAGCTATAAAAAGTTATTTCAAAACTTGATGCACAGGTAAGTTATTTTTCTGTAGGGTAGTATCTCATGATACTTTGATGTTAGTGTTCGAAACTTTAAATGAGTGAACAGGACCTGAAAATGTTTGACTCAAAGTGTAGTGTCCTTGATTAAAGAATGGCAATGTGATGGTGCTGAAAACTTTCCGAATTGATCGAAGAAGTACGAATATGTCAGTGTGATAAAGGAACATCTTTGGAAAGTGCTCTAGTGCAGCAACTTTTCAATTAGGTGACCACATAAGTTCCATTAACAATGAAGTTTTTTATCGACGTTGGACTTGTGCAGATAAACCAATTAAGGCGTTCAACCAAGGTTCATGAGAATTACTTATGGACGCGTATGGTGCTGGAGGAAAAGAAAAGAGACAGCAGCACCAACTGATGGATTGAGGCATACCAAAGTAAACACTGCTACGAGATTACAAAGACAAAAGTAATTATAAGAATAAGTGCCACAATTGAGCTAGAGTTTGTATTTTGTTTCATGAGACAAATCTCATCGATGGTTTTTATTAATGTTGATTACTGTATATACTTTAAGAAGCCATTTAAAAGCAATGTTTAAGTTCAAAAGTTAACCAAAAGTTCTGTTGGGCTTTTTATTGACTCTTTAAAAAGGAGGACTAAACTCAAATTCTCGAGTAATTTAGGAATGGAAATATTTTAAAAAGGACCTAACTAGTAGTTGCCAACTCGGGAACTCATGAACGGGCTTTAGCAAATCTGGGTATGCAACCCATGCCTAGTTTCATTTACATATTTTAAAGAATGAGAAATAAGGTTGTCAACTAGTTGGTCTCAAATCATAATTTTTTCAGACAAAAAAGGTTGTTTAGATTCGGGTGTCAACTTAGAACTCGGCCTAGAAACTCCATAAACCCCGTAATGAGAACCGCTCATCCAGATTTCAAATGAAATGGGAATCATGACGTGAACAAAAGGCGTCTTTGTGACGGGTCAGTTAAATGTTGTCCACTTGCCTTGTTAGTCTTTTTAGAGAATCCAAAATGGAAAGTAGCTAAATAGTTGAAGAACTGTTAAAAGTACCTGTGGCAGCTCCTTGATCCAAGGACATGAGCTTAGTTTTGCAAACTCTCGAAAATCTGAAATTGCAAAGTTATCCTATTGCCGATAAATATTGAAGCAAAGTAAACGGGATAATTCACAAACAACGCTACGTCTTCATCGAAATCATGATGAAAATTACACTTCTAACCCGGACTCAAACTAAAAATACTAGTCTTAATCAGGCCCAGAACGGATCGAGCTTATACGATAATCTGTGTTCAGGAATTTGTAATTTGTAGACTGGCAGACATGTATTCTGATAGTTAAGACGTGAACATATTTAAATGCACAATATAAGTGCATAAAACCGTAACGGTTGATCAATAGACTTTCTTTTTATCCTCTAAATGAACGCAAATATGCAATAGATAAAGCTGGGTCTTTTAGCATTTGAACCAAAAATGATCAACAAAATTATTTCGAAGGAAAATTTTACGTAATAAACAATTAGTGGACATAATTGACCATTAATGCTATGCACGATCAAATTGATATTTTGATAAAATATATTTTATTTATTTAATGGAAGCCATCAAATAATAAACATGTAGCTGTTCAGCCATTTCAAATTCTCATTGTGGATTTTCACAGTGACGATAAAGGTCTGAGAATCAGAAAAAAAAAAAACACATAATATGATACCGCTGTTTCAACCAAAAGGACACCAAACAAACGGAACATTCCACTAATTGCAGAACCTGCTTAAATATTTCCTTTGTCAATGAAGCATATCGAAGTAATTGCAGGTGGAATCTTGCTTTTTCTCAGATATTCACTGGACTGCAAACAGATTTGAGACGGAACAGGAATATAACATATGTATCTATATCATCATGTTCCATGCAGTTAATGATGTAAATCCCTAATGGCGTGTTTGGTTGAAGGGAATAGCAGTTCTATTCCTAACTTATTCCTTATTAATTATTAAACCTGCGTTTGGTTAGAGCCAAACGTAAAATACCCATTCTTTAAGAATATGTATTCTTCAATTTTAAAGAATAGGTAAAACCAACTGATAGCTATCTTTATCTAA
>JANZLF010000006.1:38719298-38736607 GCA_026546835.1 Erythroxylum foetidum | reverse complement strand
CGGTAAATGGATAACTAGTTGGGTCCTCAATGATGAGGTGCACCCGCTTGATCCACCTGTGAGGTGGTGCGCCAGTTGAGCCCTCAAAAAGGTGTATCCGGTTGACCCGTCTACGGGATTTCCTCGAATAAAAAAAAAAAGTTACTGTCAACACTATATTAAATGTGAATTAAATAAAATTTTGAATATACATATTCATTTGTAAAAATTAAAAGAAAATTTCAATTTAAGTGATCATTTAAAACTTATTTTTTAAAATTTTGTTAACTAGATTTATAAATTATGTAAGAGGTTAAAAATTATTTTTGTGATTTAAACAATAATTTAATTTTAAAATTTTAAAAATTTCAATTAAAAATAATAAAATACATATAATATAAATATTACGCTTAAACCAATCAAATACCGCTTATATTTAACTCAATTTTTAAATTCAAACTTAATTAATTAAACTTAACTTAAATTAATAATTCCATCTTCATTATTTTTTTATTGTCACATTTACATGTGAGTATACCAGAAATAACCTATTCATTACATAGGAATAAGGTTGCGTACCATCAAATATCTCAAAGTCCTGCTTCATTACGAGACTTCGAACTGAGTATGATGACGACGACGACGGCGACGACGACGACGATTTTAAATTATTAATTAAAATTGAGTTTAATTGATCTAAGTTAATTAATATTTAATTAGTTTTGTAAGAGTATTCTAAAAAATTAAAATCAAAAATATTTTTTTCAAAATTTTTTTAAATTATTGGAGAATTCTATGCTTTGATCTTTTACTCTTAAAAAAAAAAAGAAGAAGAAAAAGGGAAGCAATTCGGTGGCTTTTGTCTTGTATGTATATCTACGCAACCGCCTCGTCTTTGAGGCCCATTTCCACCTCAGCATCACATGCAATGGGTTGAGATCTTTCTGTTACATTCCTATTTGTGGGTTACACGCAGTGCCACTATAACTTTTCACTTTTTTTTTTTGCAAACCTTTTAGATGCCAAAACAAAAGCTTAAACCACAGCATTCACTGAAAGTGGCTCTTAGTGAAGAAAGATTGACCTTTTGTATATCCTTCCTATTTCTACTTAATTCCTCCATTAATATCTAAATTTGTTGTGTTCGAGGTGACAATAGGTTATGATCGGATTAAACTAAGATTTAATTTAAATTTTGATCGAGTTCGAGATTCACAGTTCAAACTTTTAGACTAATCAAACTTAAGCAGTGCTTAAATTTATTTTAAAAAAATTTTAAATAAACATTTTAAAGCCTGACCTTAATTCAAAACTTATAATTTTTTTAAAATTAATTCAAAATTTAAAATATCAATCTTTTGTATCTCTTTTTTATATCCAATTAATTCCTCCAGTAATGTCCAAATTATTGTGGTCGGGGAGTGACCACGGGTTAGGTTTGAGGATGTTCGAGTTCAATCTAAAATTTATGTTAAGGTTTAGGTGCAGTTTAAAGTTTAATTGAGTTCAAGATTTTTAACCCAAATCTTTAAACTAATTTGACTTGAGCAGTGATTAAATAAAATTTAAAAATAAGCATGATATATTTTTTAAAGATTGAGTTCAATTTACAAAACAAAATTTTAAAAATAAAAGTCAAAACCTAACTCAAAGTTCAATGGGTTAAGTTTGAGAATGTTCGAGTTCAATCTAAAATTCATGTTAGAGTTCAAGTCTAGTTGAAAGTTTGATCTGGTTCAAGACTCTTAACTCAAATCTTTAAGTTAATGTATCTTGAACGGTGATTAAATAAATTTTAAAAATTTTAAAATAAATAAGACATTATTTTTTAAATCTAAATTCAATTTTACAAAACAAAATTTTAAAAATAAAAGTTAGAACCTAAGTCAAAGTTCAATAAACTGGTCAGACAAGCTCTCTCATGCCTAATTATGCGTCTCAATAATAGAAAATCCATTCTCTTGGAAGTTCCCAATCAAGCCAGATTCTGTATTGAATACGAGACATTAGCTAAGAATGCTAATCGAGTCCTACCGCTTGTCCTCTTTGAGGCAACAAGATACGAGACATTAGCTAAGAATGCAAATCGAATCCTACAGCTTGACCCTTCTTCACTTAAATTCTTGACCTCAAAACAAACTTAACATGGCCCTACTAGTTTGAAGTTACCACTACAAGTCTACAACGTACACAGCATTATTGAGTTTTAAGCTTTGGTATCGAACACTGTTGTGATCGTGATCAAGTTGTTTGTGTTTTGTTTTAATAAAATTGACAAAATAAGTAAATGAAGTTATTGTGATGAAATGGTCACTTAATATGATATTGAAATTTTTATAACCAAGTGGTCACGAGTTCAAATCCTACCATGCACTTATTATTCAGCACAAGATAGTACGAGTTTGTGCAAGTTTTAGGCTCCAAGGGCTTTTACTTAAAGGGTGTGTTAGTGAATATATAAAATTAATTAAGTTGACTTCATACAACAACTTAAGCTGTTGTGGTGAAACAATCACTAAATATATTGATAATTTAAAATTCACGTCCAATCAAATTTTATTATCATAATTCTTTAATCACTAAATAAAATTACATATTCTTTAATTAGTGAATAAGAAAGATGACATAGGATCAAAATACCAACCCCAACCCCAGAAGGAAGACTGAAATGCTTGGCTTTCCGCAAACCACCTTGACTGGTACAATAGAAGCTGTATAGAGGCAGATCCTACTTTGAACGAATCCAACTAACGTTAGCTTTGTCCGAGTTACGTAAGACGACCTTTTAGTAGCTGACAGCCGCCCAAAGTTAGTCTTGTTGTTCTTTTATGAAGTGGCATTCCACGACTGGCCTTCAAAGCCAAAGCTGCACACTTTCAGCGAAAAAAGGGTAGCAAAACGTGCAGAAATAAACCGACTCCCCCAGCCCACCATCCATGTGCTCCTGTAAATTAAATATTTATTTTTATGTAAGTAAAATTTTTTTAAAAATAAGACTGACCAGTGATCCATGACATTAACAACTATAGTATGAAACAACGATGGTACTTGGTAGGCAGGACCGAAGTTGAAGAAAGTACAGCACTGCAAGTTGTAGAAAGTCCCAGCACTCGTCAAAGTTAAATGAACTATTGTTTGTACATGATTAAATGATGGTGTCTCACTAAACACCACTACTTTACTTTTAATTTGCTTAAAAAAGAGTTGGTATAAACTCAAACTTAAGGTTACGTGTTCTAATAACTTATTAGGCCAAGTTGGACCATCAACTTTGAAGAAATTAATGATATGGTTAAGTTTGACTGTTTGAGCCTTCATTTTCAAAGCACCAAGGGTAAATGATGACAGGAAAAGCCTCCATGGATTTTAGCAGTGAAAATTTAAAGAAACAGAGCAGCACAGAAAGGAGAGGGACAAAGGAGGCACATTAAGCGGTCCCCTGTAAGTCAAAAGAGCAGAGGAAGTGCAAAAGTGAAAACACAAGGAAAAAGAAAAAAAGAAAAAACGTCCATTACTAGAGGAATGCTTATATATAAGAGGGCCAGACCACAAAGTATAGAGTCATTACCTGTTAGAAAAGCTCAGACACCAACGTTCTACTACTCTTAGACCCCTCCATTATATGCTCAATAATTTTTGCCTTCTTTCTTTTGCTTCCAAAGAATTCATTTTTTTATAAAAAATCTTGGCCCAATTCTTGTTTCTTGGAATTCCATCATATAGATCCTTTTGAATCTTGGATCTTTATATTCACAAAGCTTGTTTAGAACTCTGTGGGTGGTGAAAAAGTTGATCAAGCTCGAGATATAACCCGGAGCTTGTTTCTTGGGATTGTAGGAAAAGAGAAGGGGACAAAGCAAGAAAGAGAAAAAAAAAACCAGAGCAGAGACACAGACAGGGGAGAGAAGAGATGGAACAGAAACATGTGTTGTTGTCTGCGTTGAGCGTCGGAGTTGGGGTTGGTGTGGGGCTTGGATTGGCTTCTGGGCAAAGCTTGAGCAGCTTGACAGGTAAAAATGGCTCACCAGATGGTGTCTCCGCCGTGCAGATTGAGCAAGAGTTGATGAGGCAAGTTGCTGATGGTAAAGATATCGAGGTCACTTTTGACGAGTTCCCTTATTACATCAGGTAGAAAACAAGTTTTGATTCCTTTGTTCCAGGAAGAAACTTGTGTGAGTTCGTTTTTTTTTTGGTGCTAGTGCATATGGGATTCTTGTGCATTGCAAATGTTCTTGGTTGGTGATGTATAAAGATCAAGTTTTTCCAAATAAATTTAACCTGGTTTCCATCTTTCTGTGGTGGATATAACTTGTAAGTTTGTGCTGAAACTTCTGAGCTTTTGATTTCAGATGATCTGGAGTAGCATTAATCCGAGTTCTGTGATAATTTTTACTGTGTTTCGTTGATAATATCATTTTCTAAAACTCAACACACGTTACTTCGGACTGTTCTTATGAATGCTTTTTAAGAATTTTATAAAATTATGTGGATCACTGGCTGGTCTTCTTCTGGACTCCGGTAGATTAGGGAAGGATGCATCTTAATACAACTTTCTGGTACTTGAGTTCACATTCCTTTGCATGATGTGCAATTGCAGTGAGAGAACAAAGTTGTTATTGAAAAGTGCTGCACTTGTTCATCTGAAGCCCTATGATCTATACAAGCACACCCGGAATCTTTCGCCGGCCAGTCGGGTGATTTTGCTCTCCGGACCGACTGGTATGGAGTGGAAATAAGTAATGTTACTTCCTTTGATTTGTTGTGTTTTAAAAGCTTACTTTTAACCTAGTCTTGCTTATTGCAATTTCTGAAGAACTCTATCCACAAACGCTTGCCAAGGCTTTAGCACGTTCCTTTGAATCAAAGTTGTTGTTGCTGGATGTCACTGACTTCTCTATAAAGGTGTGTGGATGACACTATTCAAAGCTCTTTCTCTTCACTTTGAATGCTATACTTGGTTCTTAGATCCTTTATCTTTGCCTAATTACAGATGCAGAGCAAATATGGGTGTACCAGGAAGGAATCTGTAAGCCTTCACTTGCCTTTTCTTTTTTTCCCTGATAAAGAAGCACATGCCCTTTTTTACCTAAAAGCCTTAACTTAACATTAAAAACATAAGCAGTGGGGTTTTTGTTTTTTTTAAAGATTATTGAAGTGCCAAAATTTGTACTGGCCATTTTGAGATGATTATAGAAGAGTTTTTAAACTTTTACAGAGACTTTTCTTTGGAAGGTCAAAATACAGCATAGTTTCTGAATGAGAAACTGGAAGCTTTTACTTTTGAAAAATTGGAAATTTCTGTATAACCATGTTCATTGAACAAGATACTTCTCCGATCTTCTCGCAGCCTTTCAAGAGAACTCTCTCAGAAGTGACATTGGATCGGATGTCAAGTTTGCTTTCTTCTTTCTCAATCCTTCCTCCAAGAGAAGAAACAAGAGGTATAGCTCATACTGTTTTGTTAGATGAAGATACATGTATTCCTTACTGTTCTGTATGTCAAAAATCCCAACTACTGATGAAGAAATGTCTTGGTAGGCAAAATACATAGGCAGACCAGTGCTACAGATATAAAATCGAGGTACGTTGTTGAGTTTTAAGTCTCATGATGTTGCGTAACAGTTTCTAACCTTGTAGCCTTATCATTATTTGCAGAGGTATGGAGGATTCTAATAATCCCACAAAACTTCATAGAAATGCCTCTATAGCATCCGATATGAGTAGCATTTCTTCACAGTCTGCTTCTGCAAATTCAGGTGATAATCAGAAATTGCTTATCAGTAAACTGATAAAATTGGATATTGAAGCAGATTTCATTAGAGGGAATGGAACATCATTCCTATTTCCACTTTTATACATTGATAGTTTCTTTTAGAAACTAATTTCAGTTTGGTGCAAAAAGATTTGCTTCTGATTTACCTCTTGGGAATTCACTTTTCAGCTTTGTTGAAGAACACAAGCAACTGGTGCTTTGATGAGAAAGTATTTCTGCAGTCACTTTACAAGGTAGATTCATCTGCAATCAGTTTCTTGTTCAAATTCTTTTAGTTTGTGTTCGCATTCTTGATTTTAGACCTGTTACTGTTACAGGTGTTGGTAACAATTTCAAAATCAGATCCTGTAATTTTATACATTCGGGATGTTGAGAAGCTTCTTCTCCCATCTCAAAGATTGTACAAATTGTTCGACAAGTTCTTGAAGAAACTTTCAGGTTCGGTCTTGGTACTTGGTTCCAGGATGCTGGATCAAGAAGATGATTTCCAAGATATGGATGAAAGGCTCACTGTATTGTTTCCATACAATATTGACATCAAACCACCGGAAGATGAGACTAATCCCGTGAACTGGAAAGCAAAACTTGAAGAGGATATGAAGATGCTTCAGTTTCAAGATAACAAAAACCACATTGTTGAAGTACTTGCAGCAAATGATATTGAGTGTGATGATTTAGGCTCAATTTGTATGGCAGATACAATGATTCTTAGCAATTACTTACAAGAAATCGTGTTATCCGCAATCTCATACCATCTTGCCCAGAAAAAGGACCCGGATTATCGAAACGGAAAGCTTGTGATCTCATCAGAGAGGTACTAATTGGTTGGTTTCATGTTCTTCTGTTTAAAGAACTTCTATTAATCACTCTGCACAACCTGGAGCAGCTTGTCCCATGGATTGAGCTTATTCCAGGAGGGAAAAAGGAGTGGAAAGGACACTTTGAAGCCTGAGACAAATGGTGATGCCGGAAAGGTTTGTTCCATAACATAATAATGTACTTCTTTTTAGTCTCAGAATATGATGAAATAGAGTTTTAAGGTACTGATACATGTCCAAGATTCACCAAGCGCAGGACTCTGACGTAGAGGAGACTGTTGGTGCAAAGTCCGACTCAAAACCTGAAACCACAGGCACAGAGAATAAAAATGGGATCAAGAAGGATGGTGAGAGTCCATCTTCCGCTAAAGCCCCTGTGAGTCACAATCCTTCAGGTTTTTGGCTAAAAAAGATTAAACCAGGACTTCAGATACTTACTTATGAGTTTACATTGCTTCCTGAAGGAAGTTCCTCCTGACAACGAATTCGAGAAAAGAATAAGGCCAGAGGTCATCCCTGCAAGTGAGATTGGGGTGACATTTGCAGATATTGGTGCCATGGATGAGATTAAGGAATCACTTCAGGAGCTTGTCATGCTTCCTTTACGGAGACCTGACCTCTTCAAAGGAGGGCTTCTTAAACCGTGCAGAGGCATACTACTCTTTGGCCCTCCAGGTACAGGTAAAACAATGCTGGCAAAAGCCATAGCGAATGAAGCTGGAGCTAGTTTCATTAATGTCTCAATATCCACCATCACTTCAAAATGGTTCGGTGAAGATGAAAAGAATGTGCGAGCACTGTTTACGCTGGCTGCAAAGGTTGCTCCAACAATTATATTCATTGATGAGGTTGATAGTATGCTTGGTCAGCGTACAAGAGTTGGTGAGCATGAGGCTATGCGGAAGATTAAGAACGAGTTCATGGCACATTGGGATGGACTCCTGACAAAAACTGGTGAGCGCATTCTTGTTCTTGCTGCAACCAACAGACCATTTGATCTTGATGAAGCAATCATCAGGCGATTTGAGCGCAGGTACACTGCTTTGTTATGATTGTATAGATGAAAATTCCTGTAAGACAAAACCCCAAGTTCGAGGATTTTATAAACTCTTGGGGATGATTATCCTTTCCAGGATAGAACTCAACACCTCAGTTAAGTTCAAAAAATGCATATTCTCATGAATCACTCAAAACAAACATTTTACATTGAGCAGGATTATGGTAGGTCTACCATCTGTAGAGAACAGGGAAGTAATCCTGAAAACTCTTCTGGCAGAGGAAAAGACTGAAGAACTCGACTTCAAGGAGCTAGCCACAATGACAGAAGGATATAGTGGCAGTGATCTGAAGGTTTGTTATTTTCACATTCACTTGACTTTTTGTTCATGGCTTCCAAAAAGATTCAAACAAACTGATGATTGATCCTGATCACTCCTGACATAAACTTCTGGAAGCAGAACTTTTGTGTGACCGCAGCTTATCGCCCTGTGAGAGAGCTATTACAGCAGGAGATGCAGAAGGAAAAGGTAAGCTTGAACTCCCTAATGTTAGAACTTCAATAGGTCATGCAATATCCTGAATTAAACTTCACTGTAGGAAAAGAAGAAGAAAGCTGAAGAAGGAACAAGCACGGACGATACTTCAGCTACCAAGGAAGAAGATAAAGAAGAACAAGTAATCACTTTGAGACCCTTAAACATGGAAGACCTGAGGCAGGCAAAGAACCAGGTGACTTTTGCATGAGCTTTCATACACACGATAGTTTCAGCTACTTGCAGTCTACTGCATAATAATATCTAACTCAAAATGGTTATTTTGTGCTTAAATTCTCCTAAAATTGTTTCAATTAATCGAGTTCGAGATCAATCTCGAATGCTTTTATGAAATTCCCTCTGCCCCTCGAGACCTAAAATGTTCAGTTAACTGGCATTATTTTATGCTGCAGGTGGCTGCAAGTTTTGCAGCTGAAGGTTCAGTAATGAATGAGCTAAAACAATGGAATGATTTGTATGGAGAAGGAGGTTCCAGGAAAAAGCAACAATTAACTTACTTCCTGTAGATAGCTAGCTACTCATCCGATACACTTATTACTCACATTCTGAGGATCATAGTAAATGGAGAAACAATTGCCCCTGCAATTGCAATGTAATTGTTGCAGCTACCAGATAAGTGTACTTTAAAATTGTGAAATCCGAGACCCCCTGGAACCTGATATGAGAGCCCTGCTGATCCTGCAAAAGCCTTCTCCAAGTCATTCCATCTGGAACCTGTATATCAATGCGAAAAGAGAGGAGACCGCATTAATCGATCGGGGACACTTGACGGAAGGAATTGTTCTTATTTTCAAATTTTCACCTTCATCGAGTGTACCGTTATTTCAAATCAAACAGATTGCTTTCCAAAGCAGATTCCACCATGTTCCCAGCGTGTGTTGTATAATTATTGTTTGAACCAAGAGAATTGGAACTTGTTTGGGTTTGCAGAAAGTAGGAGGTACTTGTATTGGATTGGTAGGTGATCTGTAGTAGACATTGAACAATCTCTTCAGATACTAAGCATTTGTACATTGAACTTGTCTAGATTAATATAATTCTTCTTACCCTTTGCCTGAAAATCCTAGATGACTAGATAGTGATTCAATAGTAACAATAGCATTTCTTTTTATGATATTCAAATCTTTTAGACTTCTCAAAATTTTGTGTTAAAATACAAATTTGTTATGCACTACCATTTGAATCAAAATTATCACTTTATTTGAAACCATTAAATAATTTCTTATAGAGAAAATTTTAACACTTATACATAAAAAATAAGTTCTTTTATTACTAACCGGTAAAGTTGCTTCGTTGTGACCATAAAATTATAGGTCATAAAGGACAGTCTCTTTATAAAAATATAAAGAAAAAGTTACGTATTATAATCCTTTTCAGATTCCCGCAAAGCGGGGATCTTTGTATACTGAGTACGATTAATTTCTAATTATACTAATATCATTTAAATCTTAATAAAGGATTTTTTTAAATAATAATTCAAATGGGATTCCGAATTTTGAACTAGATTTGAATTTTGTAGACAAAAATAGATCAATTGGATCTCCCACTGGCCCAACCCTACCTTGGGCATATAAAGAAGTCCAACATACGTCAGCTGAACATACGACGTCGTGCTATATGGATTCCCAACGAATTGGCGGTTGATGTTGTTGATAGATTCGAAGATCCACAGACAAAAAAGGTTGGGAAATTTCTCTCCCAGAGTTTGCTTTAGGAATTGTACGATGTCAAATTCAATTCAAAGATACCAAAATCTGGGTTACAAGGAGGCTCTCTCAAGAAACGACCTTTACCCAATAGCCTGCAAGGAGCTCAGTTTGATTCTCAGACAAGCTTACGCCAAACTCCCCAAGAATCTTCAATCTATCATCTTCCACGACACTCTCACCGCCTTTCGTCTGCTTCCTGAGTAAGCTGTTTAGTTTTTACGTTTATTTTCCCCTTACCCGAAAGCTTTGTCTTGCGAATTATACGTTCCCAGTTCGGGGTAATAATTAATTCAACCAAATGGAGACATGTTCTGGGTTTTGATCGCCTGTAGGGATTGAATTGTTGCCAATTCTGTGTCTGTATGATCTTCCGTGGTTTAATTGTATGTCTATCCGAGTTCGATCCTCATTTTCAATGGCAAGATCATTACAATCTTGGATAGTTAGCGTGTTTTTGGTTCTTGGTTCCTTTGAGATCAAGAGGTTGCTATCTTATGCTAATGCTTAATTGCTGGATTGTTTGTGAGAAGGCTAAAGCTCTGAAATCTCTGTTGTTATTTATGTTATAATGTTAATGTTGGGATGCAAATCGTGACTTTAGCTTTATAAGAGTACCAGCGATGAAGAACTAGTTCGCATGCACAGTTAGTTGTGCAGGAAATTTTTTGGTTTGAATTCACTTCGACTTTCCTTGGAGGTGTCTTATTGGGTTGTCTTGTCATAGAATGCAGACAAGGATTGCTATTTCAGCAGCCCATCTCCTAAGCCAGAGTGCTGAAGCTGCATTACCGAAGCAGAAGAAAAACATGGCTGTTACGGAATTCAAACATGCTAAGGTTGCTCAAAAGAGGCGGTCTAAAAGCAGTCAGGAGGAAGAAAGTAAAGTTAGAACAAAAGTAGACGTTTTACTGTATATCCGATGATTATCTGTTTTTGACTCATCCATTAAACCATGTTTCCTAAATGTTTTAGGTGCAACTGAATTGCCAGAAGATGTTCTTGCATGCATCTTCAGTTTTCTGGACATCCAGTCTTTAGCTTCTGTTGGGCAAGTTTGCTGGTAATTGTTACTCACTTTTACCATATTGATTGTATCTCAACAACTCACACCCCTACAATGCATAACCCATGGGAACATGGTCTTAGTCTCGTAGAGGAGTAGTTTTCCATGTGTTGGTTCAGCTAGTTGCAACCATCTTAAGTTTAGCTATAAACTTGGTTAAGTACATGTCTAGTATCTTCTGTCACTTAATCGTTCTTCCAACAGTTCTTTTTATCTCACTCAATCTCTTGGTGCTATGTGTGAAGGTCATGGAATTTTGCAGCTAGTGACAACAATTTGTGGCAATCACAATATGCAACATATTTCGGTAAAGGTATCCTTTCAGTTGCTGAGTCACTGAACAGCAGTGAGTGTGGATATAGGAAGTTCGGTAATTTGAGGAAGAACAAGATGACAAGTACCACTATTGATTGGAAAGAGGCCTTTAAAAGGGCATATTTAGGTATGCTTGTCGTTTTATCTTCACTGACAGTACGAGAAAAATTTTCGTTCTTTTTTTTTTTCTATTAGGTTATATAAAAACTCCATTTTTTAATTGAAAAATGCTTTGTTCACTGGAGATCAGCTCCTGCCATCAACTAAGTACATTTAGGTTTTCCATAACCATCTAGTGATGGTTCCAAAAGGAAACCATTAACTTACAAGGTTGCCAGGTCTTTACTTGCAATTCATTACATTTTGTTTAATTGGTTTTGTTGTTTCAGGCAATTCTTCAAAAAGATTAACATCTAAAAGGGGTTATTGCGATCATTGTGAATCGATAGTGTGGCTTAATAATATGAGATGCTGCAATGAAGATTGTAGTGCACCTCAACATCGTAAAGGGCAGATCATCCCCGTATCTTCACACCAGGTACTTCTCTCGATATCTTCTACGTTGTTTTAACCCTTTGTTTCCTTACCTTTTAACTGAAGAGGATCANNNGAGTGGAGGTTTTCTCTTCAAAACACTTCCCTCAAAAAAGGGCCTTTTTTTTTTCCAGATTAAGATGTATGTTATGTTATGTTATGCTTGTTCAATATGGAATTGTTATGCATTCAACTTTTCTATATACAACATCTTCAGGTTCTTGAATATCTCTTAGATGGGTCCTCATCACTTGTTCCAGCTTCGGACAGTGAAAGCGAATCCGATGACGGCTCAAATTTCGGATTATGGGCATATCCGAGGTTCACGGAGTATCTAGAATTTTTGTGATTCTTAGTTTGCGGCACGTTCACGTTGCTAATTTAAGCTTGAGCTTAGAAACTTACTTTGCCTAGTACCATTACTGCTCAGCTGGAAAGCTGTCCTGTAAATTAACCCTGCTGCGACAAGAACGCATATAAATCTTCATTTTTTGAACTGCTTGTATGTGAATTCTGACGCTCCCTGCTTATATAGGTATGCTTTTGTCTTATTTTGTTGTGATATGCATGATAATAAAATACTGACAAGTCAAGAGTCTGTCTGGTCCACCTATTTTCCATTAAAAATATGAAAGTGCTAAGAAGTCAAGCAAGACGTGCAGAAAACTGAAGGGCCTGTCAATGGCTTGACCTTTTTTTTTTATGCTTTTAAGATCTTAATTATGATAAGACACCTTTAAATCATTAGCAAGAGATAAAATTTTAGCTTCAAATTTTAAATAACTGTATATATAAAGACGAAACTTGCGATCTCACTTAAGCCAAGAAAGTTTCTTATTAATTCATTTGAAAGGTCGATCTTCATAATTGAAATATATGAATTAAATCTTACCCTCAGCTATCTGTTCATCATTGTTCAGAGTACAATTTTGCGCGAAAGTTTCGCGCACTCTGTTACCGTTCAGAGCCTATACAGTTCTCTGTAACTTCACAGTAGGATACAGTAAAATATTGAATAGATACAGGTAAATCCTATTCCTCCATAGCCTGTGAATCCTCGTCTCAGCTCAGTTCAGCTCATAGTGACGTATCAGAACAACAAGTATAATAAGTACAAATTGCATATCGTTTGCTTCTGTGTTACTGTGCAAAAGAAAAGGGGGAAAAAAGGAGATCCCAACGGGTCAAAACCCTTTTTAAGACTGAAAATCTGAGGAAACTCTGATTCAAACCCAAGAGGTTGAAGATGGCCTGACCATTTGGACCAAAATACCTTTGCCTTGTCAAATTAACCAAAACAAAAGACTGACTTTATCAGAGGAATCAAATTATCTTTTTTTCTTTTTCCTAAGACTCTGGAAAAAGCAAAGCCTGCAAGTGCAAGGTCCTTTTACTAGTTTATAGTGACCTTAATTATTAATCTCAAAATTATAAATATCTTATAAGTTATATGTTCTTGAAGGATTATTTAATGAATCATGTCAAAGTCACATGTTAGGTTCTAATTTGTGGTTGAAATCTGATTTTTCAATTCTTTTTTTTTCACTCAAGGAAAACTACAAAATTAATGTATCGCTCTCGGAAACATAGCGCCTAACACATCGCGGCGGAGTAGCTCTTGAACTCTGAAAGGGGACTCGTGTAGTACTGAAAACCTTGGACTGCACATTCCTGCGAGATGAGCGAGGCTGCCCGCGTACTGATTGCCTTCCCTGAACACACGCTGCAGCTGGACTGTCCACTCTTGCTGCAACAATTGGTGGATACCTGTCACCAAAACGGAAATCTCAGTCAGTAATCCGAGAGGGGTGGAGAGAAAATTAATGATCTCAAGAGAGTCGACTTCGAGGACAACTCGGCGATAACGACGAACTCTTGTCTAAGTTGTGCGTAAAACCCCCTCACCACTCCCCATGGTAGTCTTGGATCAGACCCCGGGCGGAATTCCAGGTGGAAGTGGGATGCGAAGCGTCATCAGTATTAACTTTCACCCAACCCGCCGCAGGCTTCGTCCATCCCACGCAGGTACCCACCGGTAATCCCTGAATTGGGGAAACACACTTCTCCATCATCCTAACTCGGACAATCCAGCCCACGAAGTCCATGATAGTGCGGTGCCTCTCTACTGGCCAAACAAAAGCCGGGTCGAAGAGGCTGTTATTCCTTCATTTCCAGATGAACCAGCTTCTTGCTACACCGGAGTCTGCTTAGTGAGGTTACACGTCAACCAAGTGTCCACCTCCTGTTGAAAAAAAACCCATCCACCCCCAGAGAGCTTGAACTTGAGGACAGTCCCAAATCACATGAATAGTGGTCTCTTCACATTTCAATTCTACTATTTGAGTGTCTTCACCTTTTGTGAAATTTAGAAATTAGGCACCTGAATTTTATAAAAACAATAGGATGGTGTTTTATAATATAATAATTTCATTTTTGACAGAGCAGAGAAAATTAGACCTAAGGCCTAACACAGGTCAGGCCTGTGTCATTTTCCTAAAAATTTTATACCAATTAAAGTTAAGGATAATAATAAGACGGGTTGTCAACATAATTCAACCTCTTAAAATATAATTTAAACTTGATTTAAAACTTGATAAGACTTTAATTACGTAATTCCATCTATATTGTTATTTAAAATAGTAATATTAAAATATTAAAAATTTTAAATTTTAATAAAAATAATATCATTTTAAAAAAGGTTATAATAAGAGTTGAGCCACTAATTGGGTGGAGCTTCAAGTTGCCTCGTTGAATTTGGATTGAATTGAGTAGGATCAGATTGGACTGTGATATTTAAGAATCCCTTTACGTGATTCGTACAAGATTTAATCCACCAAATTTACGTAAGCTTACGCAATCGTCTGGTGAAATTGAGGACCTGGATGGTATACTTTACCATCCATAGGATTCAAATTTTCCATTGTAAACGACAAGTCTTAAATGTATAGATTATGAGCTAAACCTTAATTCACACGGCATTGCTCAGTCTACGCTCTATTTCTCTCCCCTGCTTCCAAGAAACAGTCTCTCTGTCTACGGGTCAGGGTCAGACTGAGCAGAGAAGTCCTTACCCACGAAAAAGGCTTCGTAGATGTATATAATCGAACACCAAAACATACAAAAAGCTACCGTCTCTTCCGAAAACCTGTAAAAGCAGAGCAAAAAGCTCTAATCTTTCTGCTTTCAATCTCTCATGTACATACCGTGAATTTGAAACCCTCAAACCAAGTGCAAAACCTCTCTCAATCACACAAATACCCACTTTAAAGCCTGTCTTAAAACCCTGAGTAGACCATACACTTCTGGTCGTCTTCTCCTTCAAAAGCTCTGTTCTTTATTTCTTGTTTTCCTTAGGCTTGAATCATGAAAGCTCTCTATTTCCTCAACTTCTGGAGGGCAACAACCCAGAAAGAACACCGCCCTTCTACTGAAAACAATATCGCCGCCGAGTTTTCAAGCGCTGTGGTCTACTCAGACGACGAGTTTTATGAAGGGGAAGATTCTTTATTTGAGTTGGAGTGTACCCTGTCTGATTTTGACCGCAAGAAGATCAGCAACAACCTCCCATCAGACACTGATAAGAACGAGTTTGACTTCAGGGAGGAAGCTCTACACAAGTCGTCGGACATTAAAACTGACAATGGCGAAAGTCAATGTTCACAACCTGCTCTTTCTCTGTCTCCTACTGATCATGTCTCTAAAAGACAGGTGCTACCCGTTGAACCCATCTTCAAGCCTCAATCTCCAATCTCGGTATTGAGATCAGCCCCCAAGTTTAGCGTCATGATGTTTAAGAAATCCAAGTCAATGGCGGTCCAGAAAACAGAGGAAACAGAGTTGAGTGGCGTGTTTATGGACAACAACGCCCAAACGGCTAACAAGCAGGGAAGTGAAGTGAAGTTCGAAAAATCTCCACAAAGTGCTACCTTCACTAGAGACAACAGCCTGAGAATGCACAAGTACCTCAAGGTAATAAAGCCTCTATATGTCAAACTCTCTAAGAAACTAAATGAAAAGATGAAACTATCAGAGGAGTTGTCAATGTCATCGGCATCGTCGTCACCGGCAGCCTATACTAGAAGTTCACCGAAGAACGTGAAACAGGGGAATATTCCGGCAGGAATCGGAGTAGTTGGTAAACATCTTGGCAAAAGCAGGTCCTCATCTTCAATGGCCGGCGTTTCATCAGTAAGTCGAAGGGATGATTCCTTGCAGCTGCAGCAAGATGGTATTCAAAGTGCAATCCAACATTGCAAGAGATCATATAACTTGAGAGGTAAAACTTTACTCCACATACTAGCTCAATTGTTTCATTTCTTTTAGTGTTTTGTTACAATATTGTTCACCCTTTAATGGCTTCCGAAATCTGCTTACAGATTATTCTTTGCTTTCACGGTCTGTATGCGATTCGATGCCAGAGAAGTTGATAGATTCACCAAGAATTTCAACCGAATAGCCTGGAATTGAACAAGCATTTCAAAGCTACAGGATTTGGATCTAAAGGGGAGAGGTAGCTTGAAACCTGGCAGATGTGAAATTCAATACTACATTAAATGAACAAGAACGCGTGTTCTTGTTCTCTTTGTAAAGACAAAAAAACTAAACAAATAACACTAAAGTCAGGTTGTTTTGTATCTTCTATTTTCAAGTACAAGAATGTGATGGGTCATTAAGAACAAGAGATCTGATACTGTATCTGTTCCTAGTAGAAATGTCTGGGCTGGTTGTTCTTGTCAATGGGATTTCATTTCTGGATTTGAAATCTTAAACGACTAGTAATTTGGAAGGTGGAAAAAGACGGAGGCTTCTTTATTTAATTAATTTTTAAAATTTTCCAAACTAATCAAGCAATCAAGTTTGTTACTATTCTAATGCAGAAAGTTCTCTGCTGTACACAGTGACAAGCGGCTTGTTCACAGGCACTTGCCCGAGATAGTAGGGCATAAACCCATGTAGTTAATGTCCTGAGGGCATTACTACAGCAAATAACACATCTTAAGTCTGTACATTTTTTGGGGAACTGGAGAAAGAAACATGTCCAAGGACAAGATTGATGATTGGCTTTGGTCGTAAATGATCCTGAAACCTGCACTGAACTGCAAAGCTAAAAGCAAAGTTTTCTATATCACCATCATTAATGGCAAGGACTTGGCTAATCACCACCAAATGTGTCCCACTTCAGGTCTATTCTGTACCGTTCCAAGCACGTTCATTGGTCCCCCTCCTCACCAGACATAAGGGTTCTTAAATTTCAGGGCACGAGCATATATGTGCTTGAGGACATAAAAATTCCAGGAAAATGGAATAGAACTTGTTCCTCCTTAAAAAGTGGAGTTAACTGAACATGGTCGGTGGTGAGAAACCTCCCAAGTGCCTTGACATAAAAATTCCAGGAATATGGAATAGAACTTGTTCCTCCTTAAAGAGTGGAGTGAACTGAACATGGTCGGTGGCAAGAAGCCCTCCCTAGTGCCTTCAAACTGCTGATTTTCGTTACATTTCATTAACGTACTTAAAAAGTGTGAATGGTGGAAGAGCAGAAAGATGTAAAGATTGATTAATATT
>JANZLF010000006.1:38703351-38716707 GCA_026546835.1 Erythroxylum foetidum | reverse complement strand
ATTTTTATTAAACTTTAAATTATTAAATAAATGAGGATAATTTTTAATTATATTTAATCTTTATCTAATTTTATAATATTTTAATTTTGATTAAAAATTTAAAAAGCATTAGATATTTATCTAATATTTCAATATTTATAAAATATAATTATGCATAATAACTAATCATCATGCAATATAAATTTTAATAATAAAAAGATAAAAATAATTTTTAGAACAAATAAATTTTTAAAAACTGGGCCTATTGAATTGGGCTTTCTTCGATAACATTGGTGGTCTCAATCTCAGCAAAGCCCAATATGACTGACTTTGCACTAACTTGTGTTAGGCTTAGATCAATCCTTAGCCCACAAAATACTTGCTATTATAATTCCAATATTACCAAATAATTATCTTTGATAAATAAAAATGTCAATTTTAGGTCAAACTAATCTGATTCAAAAGTGTTTGACCCAGCCGAAACATTAAAAATGTCATAGTTTTATAGAAAACTTGATTTTTATTTTTCAAAAAAAATAATTAAACACATTTTTAACTTTTTAAAAAATAATATATAAAGTTACGCCACTGGCCAGACTATGGCCACGATTAGGAACACCCCAATCATTGACATGATTTAGAAATATTATGATGTTTTATTGTATATAATATATCTCAACCGTTTATTTATATAGGTCCTATATAAATTTCAAGTGAACTCTGTAGAAATCTTACAAAATAAATAGTTAAAACAGAATAAGACAGGATAATAATAAACAGAGAATCTTCGTTTGATCCACAGGTTAGCCAAACCATGGCCAAGGTCAGGAGCAGGGCTCAGCCTGGACCAACACGCGGATGAACAAATATATTCAATAACTCAATCATCATCGTCATCATCAATTTACACATATAGTGTCACTAATCGGCGAAAACCCACAAGCTCTAGCAGAGATGAGAAATAGTTCAAGATGCATTCAAATCCTAACTTGATTCGAAACTCGATTAATTCAAGCTCAAATTTAACCTCAAACTCGAACTAAACTTAATCAAAACCAGACTTGCCAATCCCTAACAAGATTAAATACCAACACGCTTCCAGGACTCGACCAATTCAGCAAGAGCTAAGCGAGAAGAGCCTCCCTTGCTCATCGCAGCCTTAGCTCCGTCCCGCATGGCAATGGTTTGTTCTCTCACCAACTTACCTTCCTCCGATTCCATCAACCCTCTAACTCTCTTCTCCAACTCGGCGGCGCTCACAAACCCGTTCTCGGACTCATCCATTGGCAAAGCAAGCTTCATTTCTTCTACCAATAAGACCTTGTTCAACCTTTGTTCTGCGTACTGTGGCCAAGCCACCATCGGCACTCCTGCACACACCGCCTCAAGAACCGAGTTCCACCCGCAGTGAGTCACGAACCCGCCAACTGAGCCGTGGTTCAACACAGCCACTTGCGGTGCCCATGTCTTGACGACGAACCCTTTTTCACTGGTTCGGCTTAAGAAGCCATCTGGGAGCAGAGAGTCTAAATCTGGGTCTTCCTGTTTATTGATGGCTAAGCTTTTGCCGTCACTAGGTGGACTCCGAACTACCCACAAGAACCTCTGTCCACTTCTCTCCAACCCCATAGCTATTTCTCTCAACTGGTCTCTCGAGAAGAGCCCCAAGCTTCCAAAACACAGGAAGACGACACTTCTGCTCGGTTGTGAATCAAGCCAGGCAAAGCACTGAGCCATGGAATCATCACTGGTTTTAGCACCGCCTCTTCGATCATCAGCTACTACCAACGGTCCAATACAGTAGATTGGCGGCGTGCGATTACTGGGAACACACGATCCATCTGATATCGCCTTAGTCGCTCTATTCTCGAGTAACTCAAAAGTGTTTACTATAATTCCTGCTGATTCTGGAAACCTGCTAAAAGTTTCTACAAAGTATTGATAAGCTTTATCTTCGCGGTCCAGGACCGGTTTTGGCACGTCAGAAGAATGAATCGGAGGTATTCCAGGGATGTGAAGAAAAGTGTTGAGATCCCTGAAACTTTTGGATGTCTTTTGGTGAAGTATAGGCAGATACATAATGAAACAAAGACAACAAGCTCCAGAGGTGAAAAAATGGTAGCCAGGAATGCTCAGTTCATTAGCTACAGATAGGGCAGCCGTACAGAAGAAGTCCATAACAAAGGCGCGAATAGTGTAGCTCTGAGATAAGGACAACAAGGCTTGCTGTACGTTAGGGTTGCTCAGGCGAATAACCTCAAAAGTGAGGGTTTCGTGGTTCGTTGCGGTGGTGGAAGCGAGCGTGATTGTGGGCAGTTGGTGGAATTTGATGCAAGGATAGGTGGCAGACACCGTGGAGATGTAAGGGGCGGTGGTGCCGGCATTGTACGGTGGATCTAAGACCAATATGTGGATAGTGAGAGAGGATTGTTGAGTAACTAAGAGTTTGCCAAGTTCCACCATAGATATCAAGTGACCTATGGCTGGTGTTGGGTAAAGAACTAAAGTCTCGTTCATGCCGGCCATGAAAGTATCCGACTCTTTGTGCCTGAAATGTGAGGGAGACGATTAAATAAATACTTTAAATACTAATTCAGTAGAGGCCCAATTCAGATTGAAATCGATATCTAAGCAACACCATCTATCTTTTTTTTTTTAATAAAGGGAAAGCATACAAAATATTAAATGAGACAGGAGAAACAACGTCTCTACAAATCCTCTAGAGGGGAAGGCACCCATGAGGTATAACATCAAAAAAGGTGATACCAATGTCAACCGGACCTACCTGAGTGGTAAGTCAGTCGGCGCATCTATTGCTCTTTCGGTACACATGCTTATGAACAACAGACCAGTTCCTAGTGAGAAGCTCCAGGATACCCATGACGATCGGATTGCATGGCTAAGAGTGGGACATCACTTAAGATAGAAGTTGGTGCACTCCTAACGAGTCCACTTCCAACTCGATTCAACGATAGCCCAACCGCAAAGTCATGGAGAGTCCTGTGTAGATAGCCCAGAGCTCTGTTGGCTGCGCAATGCATCACCCTATAAATTGGGAGAATCCACCCAACCAATTGCCTTCACTGTTCCGGAGAAGTCCCCCTGCCGAGGCCGTGAAATAGGTGCGATGACAAGCCCCATCAGTGTTCAGCTTCACCCACCCAGCTGGCGGCCGACTCCACCTGATCTGGTGCTCCTGGCAAGACTGAAAGCCGATAGGGGCCATACTAGGTCGCTCTAAGGCGTGCATAACCTGATCTGCAAAAGACATAATAATAATCTCACGTCAAGATCGATGCTCTTAAAGAAAAAGTTCCTCACGTAACAATGTTTCAATTATGTCTGATACAAGACAAAAGTAATGTGGGAACGTGGAAGTACATATGCATGATCCGATCGAGAAAGTAATGTCTTGCACGTTCTAAACCAGTCATTGGTGATGCGAGAGTAGCAGCCCAAGATGATAAGGTTAGGACAACCAACGAAACCTTTGGAAAAACACAGATACGACAATTATGATTCAATCTTTTAAGAAATAATGTTATTTTAATTAATTATTTAAAATAATATTATTTATTAAAACAGTTATTTTTACCAATATTTTTAAATTTTAAACCGATAAAAAGTAAATAAAATAAATATTTAAAATTCTTTTTATTAAATTTCAATTAAAAATATTAAATAAAAATTAGCCATTTTTATTAATGACTGAATAATTAATTAATTTTTAATAATAAAAATTTATAATTAAACTGAATAAATATATTCAATTTTTAAAAATAGCTAAACACCATATGCATCTCTACTAAATAATATATAGTGTAATGTTATTGAATCAGATTATCTTCTACTTGTGAATGCTCTAAAATATGGTATTTCATATTTATTTTATATTGGGATGATTATTTCGGATTATAAAACTCTTCTACATGAGCTATTGACAGCTATCATGTCAAATGATCAGCGAACAGCGCAACCCATGTCATAGCTAGGGAGGCTTTGCTCTAATTTGATTTTGCAAATTGGGAAACGGTTTTTCCCTAGTTTGGACTTTTCTGTCAATCTTTTGGACCTAGGTCGGGTATATTGGAAGAGTCTGTTGACTCGAAGATAGTTTGGTCCAATTGATTCGATCTTCCTGGCGTTTTATTAGTAATATAGCATCAGTTTCACAAAAAGAAAAACCAGTTAAGTTTTAGATCGAAAGAATAATATTTTTTTATATAATCATCAGGTCTCAAATTGAGCCAAACTGGAATAAGCAACTCAACCTAAGGTCCAGTTTTTTAAAAAAGCAACAGACAAATCAGGCCTAGTTCTATATTGCAAACTGGGTTGGATCGAGTCAGGCCCAGTCCGATCCTGATTTCCAGCCCTAATTTGTAGACGTTCCAACTCTTCACATACTTTCAAGTTTCAAGAACCCCTTCTCATGCTTGTCCTTTTCCATGACTAAGAGATCTGTGTAAGAAATATTTAAAGTATGTAAACATCATCAAACTCATCAGACATGTCCATTCGATAGCAACATGCAACGTTGGATAACAACAATTGAGCACAAACTATAGAAATTAAGAAAGATTTATATATATTCTTGTAGATAGGAAGAGTAGCTTTTCCCTTGGATTAAAAAGCAGAAAAGGAAAGTGATAAGTAGGCAATAAGAGTTTTAAGAAACCACACCAAGGACACATTGATAAGCAGTCAGGTTCAGCAACACACAAATGAGTAGCAGTTCTGAACAAACAATTCCAAGGCCGGTACAAAGAAACACAACATTAGCATTCCGAATGTTTCTTAATCAAATATACAAGTAGGAAAGGGCATTGAAAAGGTCCTAAACGTAATTTTTAAGAAAAAATTTGCACTGTCAAGTTACAAATACAACTAACCACAGCAACAAAAGCTCAGTACTCCCACTTCTTCATCTCCATGCCATCTGGAGGACTTCCTTCAACCTTCTTAGAACCAACTTCTTTCCAGTTTGTTGACAGCACTGTCCCATTTGACTCGACCTGCAAGTTACGAGAACACAACTTAAGCAATCATCGCAAGAATATAGCAAACTGGACTTCTGTCTTATGCTTGCAAAGACATATTTGGAATTTCACACCCGACAAGTATTCGATACAAAGGCAGTGAAGATCTTACAAAAGATTTGCTCATGGCTCTTCTAGTGTCCTCATCAGCATCATGATATATTTCTTTGAAAAATTTGTTCAAAGCTGCATCACCATCTAGCTTTTCTTCTTTCTCCTGATATTTGGATCAGGACGTTACGTGCTCGGTTAAATTTGATTGCAGCAAGATTTTGTAAGAATACACATAAAAGCACGAGAGAGTTAATCCAAAAACAAAAGGATTACCTCCTTCTTCACTTGTGCTTCGAGCTTATCCCAATTTATTCCTTTTGGTTTTGAAGAGGGATAAGTTGGCCTCTGAGATCCTGTTCCTGGTTTTGAAGATAGATAAAAAGTGACATCACCAGTGTCAGAAGTAATCTTAGCCATCTGTTCATCATATACTGAATTCAAGCTACCTACGAAAAGCTTAAATTGGGATAAACACCTCATACAATGGCATGAGTCCTGAAACCTGAGAAATTCTTGGTGTAACATCAATAACATCGAGAATCAACTAACAGTATCTAGGAGGTATCCACTCCATTATCCAAAATAAAGGATTCACCAAATTTCAGCATTCGTTACACATATTGCTATCTTGGCAAAAGAATTGCAATAATTTAAATCACTGATGCTGGCCTGCATGCATGTGCATCAAGAGATAATGAAAGCATAATGAAAATAAAAGAAAAAATGATTCTTCGTAGCAACCACAGTAAAAGAAGTAGCATCCTATGTGATGAATGAATGACCAAAGAAGCACACAAGATATGATCAAACAGTTTGGTGAACAGATATGACATTAACCTCTTCACATACCAGAGGTAACAATAGCCCTTTGTAGAACAACCGGTTCCTTGCTGTATTCAAGAGAGGTCCAGTGTATTGGTTCCGCTTTTGCCAGGCAGATTTCAATCTTTGTAGACAAAACATCGAACTTGCAATTCGCAGGTACTATCTGTTAGCCATGTATGGTCATCAAGAATAAATTGCAATAATCAGGGCCTTCAGTGTGACACAGGTGGTAATCACAATAGGTTTAACAAAGCCATGAATGGTGGCATGAGTACTAAGAAGTGATGTCCTAAAGTTCTCAGAAAAGCTGAATGGGATTGGCATATTCCTTGCATATAATGGAACTCCATATGTCAAATCGGTAGATAGGCTTCCCATGAGAAAGCCATTTATACCTTTCGTTCCTTATTGGATCTGTAAGGCCAATAAGGTGTTCCAGCAAGGGTGAATCAAGCCAATGCCAAGTATTTAACTGCATTTACTGTTTACACGCATAACTGGTTTAAAGCAACAAATTTAATGCAAAACCTTCCCAAATAAACGGGGTTGAAAATGGTACTCCTCTTGACCAGGAACATTGATGTTAACACTTAACTGCAAAAGAAAGGTAAAGATGTTTAATCCATATGCGATATCCAGGAAAACAAATAATTACAGGTATTCAGTTGATGCACATACTATCTGTTCACCATAGTCCACAGAAACACAACTTGGCGGTATGCCTTTTGCAAATATGCTCACAACCACCACATCTGGTTTCTGGTAGAATTCATGCCTGCAAAACCCGGCAGATCAATTACGTATTTAAGTTGAAAATACTGAAAAGAAAGTAAAGAAAGCCACAAACCTGTACTTTGGCTTGGCAGGTGGTACAACTGATGCTTGACTTGATAGGTCACTCACAGGCTGAGAATCTGGCAAGGAAGCAGTATTTGTTGGGACTTCTGGTGTCTGTTTTGACAGATGACTTGTCTCCTCTGAATGCACATGCCAAATCTTATTCGTCATATACAATTTACTAAACCATTTGCAACTTTAAACCCCAAAAGCCAGTGCCAGGAAAAGACTAAGGTAAGAGATGATTTCATACCAGCAATGAGCTCGTCGCACTCTTTGATCAAACTAACGAATCTTGAATCTCCTGGTGCCAAAGAAGCACCAGTCTCTAAAGCAGCCTTAGCAGTCTCATACTCCTCAAGCTTCAGGCATGCAATGCTGCAACAGAAACAATGACACCCGCAAAACCACAAATGCATAATTGCATAAAACGAATTTCAAATAAAACTGGCTTCAAGGGTAGGCAACACCTTAAACAAGTAAATAGAACTGACTAATTAAGCAACCTAAGCAAAGAAGACCAGGTCTGGTAGAGAAGCCTGTGCCTTGGCAGTCATATCTCAACATATAGCCCGTAAACAATGAAGAATTCTTGCTATCGATTGTAGACTATGTTGCCATCACAGTGGGTAATACAGAAGCATCCATCAACATGCACTTCACCATAGCATTAAGATGCATAAATGGCAATGATAATTTACACGAATTATCCAGGATTCAATGCAAACACACAAAACAAACTGCAAAGAGGCAACAAATTGTAAAGTACATTTCTCATTGATATGATGGCCCAAACGCCCAAAACCATGATTTAGTGAAAAGCACAAGGAATATATTAAATGAACAAAGACTATAAATCAGACTGCGACAATCCCATATAAAGAACAAGCTAAGATCAAAACACTTCAGAGCTATTGTAGCTCGACCAGAAAAACATCAACGGTTAAACTATGGTGCTAACCAGTAATTTACAACCAGCTCAACTAAGTGTCTATCTCCATGTATGTCTGTGAGAAAGTATCAAAGAAGATATATTTGCTAAACCAATTATATAAATTACCAAAGTATACTAACCCCTTTCGAAAGTATGCTCTGGTCGTTGAAGCGTCCAACTCTATAGCCCTGTTCGCATCAGCAACAGCCTCTGAAAATCAAAGGAATAACCAAGAAACAATGTTTAAAAGATCACCATCTCAATCATTGCACGGACTAGCATAAACACTTCCTCTTTCTTACTCTGTTCGAAACGTAAAAATTTGAGCAACTTACATACTCATGAGACCACTGTATTCAGTTAATTCTCAATTAACACTACCAAATAAAACAAAAAGACAAGCATTTCCAATTTCGTTTCCTTCTACCAATATCCATTAGATGTTGAGAACTAACTCGATGGCCTAGCATTCCTTTACAGAATAAGAGTAGATAGAGGACTACCTGTGAGATTGTTGAGCTTGATGTTGGCCTGAGCACGGTCAGCGAAGAGCTCGGCGTTGTTAGGGTTTATGTCGATGGCCTGAGAATAGAGATCGACGGCGAGCTCGAAGTGGTCGTCGATGAACGCCTCTTTCGCCTTCGTTACGAGATCGGAGGCCATTGGATGAGCCCAAAGAGTCTGGAGAAATGTCCAAGAGGAGTTGAGAAAATTTGACAGAGACGGAATAGAATGCGATTGACTAAAACACAAGTCTTGTATTATTTAATTTTTCTTAAAATTATAAATGTTTTTGAAGTGACCAGTACGCCGACAGGGAGGAGGAAGGTTCTAGAATTGTATCCAACGTCAAGGGGAATGCTTGGGGGAAAGCTTTTAATCACATCTTAATATTTTTAAAAATAAGTAAATAAATTATTATTATAAATTTTAACAAAATTAGACAAATACTATTTATATAACAATTCATTATTTTTTAAACTCAAATTAAATTAAATAAATTTGATTCAAACTGATTATTTATTATAATTATTTTAAACTATTAAATTAAATTAAATTAAATTAAATTAATTTAAATTATATTTTAAAATTAATTTAAATTATCTAAGTTTTAAAAAAATTTGTTAATTTAGTAATTACATCAAACTTATGTCTTCTTTTGAAAAATAATAATATAATTTTGCAGAATTATTTTTATAAAATATAAACTATCACATACGTTTAATTGTGAGACTTTAGATTAGATGTGATGACGATTAAACTATTACCGTTATCAGAAAAATAATTTAATCTCCAAGATTTGCATTAAAATTTAAGTTGTAATTATCGTTTCGGTATGTTCAAAATGAACGCTAACGTTTATAAAATGTTTAAAATAAATCTTAACGTTAAGAAAAAGTTTAAAGTAACCCCTTAATTTAAGTTAAATTTCATGAATAATTCTGTCAAGTTAAGCGTTAGGGCTAAATTCATCTTTTGGCAATTGTCACGTTTGCTCAAAGGTTTTTTTTATTTATTTCGAGATCGAAGGGCGTAAGAGTAATTTCACTTGCTCTTTCCTGTTTTGCCTATTGTTTAATTTGGTTGTCTATTATTGGACAGGGTGAGTCCAAGGAAGGAGACGATGACGTGGACAACGGCCACCGTTGGGAGGATAGTAGGCAGAACGGAACTACACCGTTTCGAGGACGCCTGTGCGCGGGTTATCACGTTATGCAACTCTAGCCTATCGGGAGAAGGTGTCTGCGTCCACAGTGCCGTGACCAAACTGGGTCTTGCAGATCGCATGTACTTGAACAACAACTTGCTCTCTCTATATGCCAAATGCTTTGGCTTGGAGCTTGCACGCCAGTTCTTCGACGAAATGCCATATAAGGATGTCGTGTCGTGCACGGGCATGGTCTCTGCTTACGTTCACAACGCAAGGCACGAGGACGCACTTGGGTGTTTCGAGTCAATGGTGACGTCGGGTCAGTGTCCGAATGAGTTCACTTTCTCCAGCATTTTACGTTCTTGTTCTGCTCTAGGAGAGGTTAGTTATGGAAAGCGCATTCATGGTTCTATAGTGAAACGTGGGCTTGAGAGTAACCAAGTGTTGTGCAGTGCGTTGATTGAGTTATACTCCAAATTTGGTTCTTGTGAGGAGGCGTCTGAGCTTTTTGGGTATGTCGAAAATGGCGATACGGTTTCACGGACAACGATGATTTCGTCTGTAGTTGAAGCTGGGGATTGGAGGCAAGCTTTGCGGTTTTATATGGATATGATCAGAGATGGGGTTTCACCAAATAGGTTCACTTTCACTAAACTTCTTACAGTATCTGGTTTCCTTGGCTTGATCTGCATCAGATTGATTCATGCCCACATGATTAAATTAGGGATTGAGCTGAATTTGGTATTGAAGACTGCTCTTGTAAATGCGTATTCAATATGTACAAGTATAAAAGATGCATTAAGGGTCTCCAACCTGACTCCTGAACGTGACGTGTTCTTATGGACTGCTATAATCTCAGGATTCGCTCAGAACTCAATGTTCAAGGAAGCTGTTGAGGCATTTCAGGAGATGGAGATATTGGGAATCTTGCCGAATAACTTTACGTATTCGTGTATACTTAACGCTTCTGCATCGATGCAATCACTCGATTTGGGACGACAGATTAACTCCAGGGTGATCAAAGCTGGTTTGGAGGATGATCTGTCTGTAGGCAATTCAATTCTTGATATGTATATGAGATGTTCTCCAACTGTAGAAGATGGATTGAGAGTGTTTAGAGGGATGGAGTCACCTAATGTCATCTCCTGGACATCTTTGATTGCTGGTTTTGCCAATCATGGTCTTCCTCAAGATTCCCTGAAGTTGTTGATGGACATGAGACATGTTGGAGTTCATGCAAATTCTTTTACACTCTCCACCATCCTCAGGGCCTGCAGTATCATCAAATCTGCTAGTGAGACACTGAAGCTACATGGATATATAATCAAAAGAAAGGCAGATAGTCATCTTATTGTCAATAATGCTCTTGTAGATGCTTATGCTGGATCAGATAGAATAGATGATGCATGGCTTGTGATTAGGAATATGAAGCAAAGAGATGCAATCACATATACAAGTTTGGCCACAAGACTCAATCAAATGGGACGTCGTAAAGAAGCTCTAAGTATAATTCATTACATGTTGAAATGTGATGTGAAGATGGATGGGTTTAGCCTGGCCAGCTTCCTTTCTGCATCAGTTGGTTTGGAAATAACAGAAGCTGGAAAGCAACTCCATTGTCATTCTGTCAAATCTGGTTTAGGCAATCACATGTCAGTATCAAATAGCTTAGTCGACTTTTATGGTAAATATGGACTTGTAAACGATGCTCGCAGAGCATTTGCCGAAATAATTAAGCCGGATGTTGTATCGTGGAATTCGTTAATGTCAGGATTAGCGTTGAATGGGCATATATCCTCTGCTCTATCTGCTTTTGAGGATATGAGGTTGGCTGGAGTCAAACCTGATTCTGTAACCTTCTTGTTAGTGCTTTTAACTTGCAGTCGTGGTGGTTTAACAGATATGGGTCTGAAGTACTTCCACTCTATGAGAGAAATTCAAGGTCTAGAACCGCAAATGGATCACTATGTTTGTTTAGTTGATCTCCTTGGCCGAGTTGGCCGGCTAGAGGAGGCCATGGAAGTGCTAGAAACTATGCCCTTCATGCCAGATGTGTCCATATACAAAACTTTGCTAGTCTCCTGCAAGGTTCATGGGAATGTTCCTCTAGGGGAAGATATGGCAAGACGGGGACTTGAGATCAATCCAACAGATCCTGCATTCTATTTACTGCTAGCAGACTTGTATCATGATTCTGGCCGAGCCGATTTGGGTGAAGAAACTCGCAGGTTAATGAGGTTGAAGAAGCAGATATGTTGAAGTTGGAGAAAATTACAAAACATTGTAATCGCCAGGTAAAGGAGCTGCAAAACTCATCCTTGACCTCCAAATGATGCTTTGCATTTGTAACAACTTCAGATTATGCAAGAGAATGGATTGAACATTGGAACTGGCAAGCATCTGGAATGACCATTTAGACGCAGGGATACGTCATTTGATCGGATCACCGAATATATTACAGTGCCGTTGGATGGAGGAAGTTTTAGCCCCTCACAAATTTGAAGAGGCTATCACCAAGGTAGAATGTGGTGAAATGCTTGTTTATTGCAAAGCCAACATCTACTAACAAATTTTGTTTTGATGAACTCCAGTCATCTATTGACATATTTGATTGATGCTCTAGGTTTCGAATGTCATGCCAAGAAGATGATATCGTGCTTGGAAACTGCAAACTTCATGTAACCATTGAAATTGAGATTATTAAATGAAACAGTTCATGTCTCACAAGCCGATTCAATCCAGTGAACAGGAAGTACAAGATGTCAAAAGGAAGGACTAAGAACAGGGAGCCTAATTCAACTCCAGACCAAGAGTGCCTCAAAATAGTATTACAAATCAGACTCCTTTGGCTGACCAGAAGAGACTGCAAGTGCTTCCTTCTGAGGGCGTGATTGTGCTGCCTCAAGCGTCTTGTAAAACTCTTCCGGGATTGGACCAGGTCGATGAAGAGGAACATGCTTAGGAACTGGAGAATTGTCTTCAACAACTTCACACTCATAGTCATCGGGAACACCCCAAGGATCCCACTCTGTTATTTGATAGAAACAAACAACCCGTCAGAAACATTGTAGATATAGCAAAATAACATAAGGTCTAATATGGCAAAATTACAGAAGATTTTTGTGATTAGGCCAAACTCTCTGCCATGTTCATTCAAGGTTTGCTCACATTTCTATTAAACTAAGCACATTGTTGTTTAAGAAATGAAAAAGAAACAGACAAGTGACCTGGGCAAAACTTAGATACATATGCAGATATAGCACATCTCAACAAGAAAGCCCAGTAGCCAAAAATTCAAAGGTTATTTCCATCGGTGTACATATTGGATAAGCAATGAAACTGAAAATGATTAAAGCACCTAAACTACATGAGAAACAAGACTCTCTAAACCATACAAGGCAAGGCCATGCAAAGAGTGCGGTTAAGATATGCCAGATTCTGCCAAATAGACAAATGAAACCTACAATGCATATACCAATGTCACTAAACAACCCGACTCTTCGTAAATGTCAATCCATAAGCTCCATAAAACCATATATCAGCTAATAACATATGACCATAGTGCATCATTCAACTGAGAAGACCATAAATCAAGCACCATTCCACATTATGCCGGTCATGTACTCTTGACGCTACAAGCCTCCCAAAGAAACCATCTCATATGATATTAGATCTAAGAATTGTAGTGATTCCCACCTAAAAGCGTGCAAATTCTTCCTGTAACTAATCAATCAAAAACATTTGCAAAAGCTAATAAGAATCAAAGACATTAGTTCCTTCGTCCATATGACCTAAAACAAAATTGGATCACGAGCAAATGCATTACCAAAAGACCATAAGAAATGAATCAACCCGCATTGACTAATCAGTACTTGACTTTCTTCTCTGAGTACATAAGCACTTCAAAAAGAGGAAACAAGTAGACTTGGAAACGTAAACGGACCTATCATTTTCTCGATGAGCTTGAGCTCGTCCTGAGCCTCTTCGATGAGCTCCTCGACCTGCCCGCAACCCAATTTCTTCTCGATCATCTCCCA
>JANZLF010000006.1:38611029-38622639 GCA_026546835.1 Erythroxylum foetidum | reverse complement strand
AATATTATAATTTAATTAATTAATGTATAATTAATTAAAATATAATTAATTAAATAATTACAATATAATTAATTGATTAAAATATAATTAATTAAAATATTATTATTATTTAACTAATTACATTATAGTTAATTAAAAATAATTAAAATATAATTCATTCATTAAATAAAATATTATAATTAATTAATTACTACATATTAATTAATTAAAATATAATAAATTTTTATTTTTATTATTTTTTACAAAGTAAGGTAATGATAACCATACTTTTCTCTTAACCAACCACCATAATTATAATAATAATATCTATTTTTATTTCTTACTATATTCATTCTCATCCCTATTAACATTTCTCGTGTGAATCAACCACCTCCTAACTAATAAAGAGGTTATTTCGGATGATCCATATGAAAAATACCTAATAAATAAAATATAAAAATAAGTACCATACCAAATAATACGAACGCACAATTCTCTATAAATTACGTGTTTTAAATAAATTATTTATTAAAATAGTAATTTAAAATTAAACCAAAATTCCAATATAATAAATCAATAGAGATTTCTGACCAAACAGGAGCTCTTGGAGTTGATTGTCACTTCACTTCACTTCACTAATATGAAAACCTCTTTTTTTCCAAAGCCAATTTGAACTCTTCGGGTACATAAACCCAACTTGATCACTACTAACCATATGTATATGTTCTCTTTTTTATTAACATATATTTTCAAGATTTAGAATCTAGACCGTCCAAATAAGTTTAAAGAAAAAGGATTGGACGGCTAGGATTGAGAGTTTGTTGAACGGGGCCCACCAAACGAATCAGATCTGTCAGAGATTCGCCAAGTGGCGTGACACTAGCAGTGACAGCAATGCCCTGAGAAAAGTCAGATATTCTAGATTTTAACCCGCACCTTTAACTGACACGTGGAGGGATCTCATACGTGAAGGGCACTATTACCTTACATCTCTCCGGTGACCTTTCTCGTGTGACCAGTCACTTTATCTGTCTCTCGGTCTCTTTTTTCTTTCTCTCTAGCTCACTTTATCTCACAGTTTCTCTAGATCCCAAACGCTCCGATTTTAAGTTCCATCTCCCTTCTCTTCTCTGCGTGGTGTAGACGAAGCTCGAGGCACTTTCTCCTCTCAGCTTCTCACTTTCATTTGATGAAGGTTCAATCTTGAAGCTTTTTGGTGTTTATTTTCTCTTGGGTGCTCTGTTTTTGGTGGATTGTTCTTTTTTCTGTTATTCCGATTAAGTGATCGTTTACATGCCAAAGTTGCTTGCTTTAGCCTAATGGGTATTCAGATCTGATTTTTGTCTATGCCCTTGTCCTTTGGCTCTGGATGGTTGGAACGTATGGGTTCTGTTTTTTGATTTGATTCAAATTGGAATAACTTTTATATGTCTCTGTGTAGATCTGAGTGTCGGTCGTTTCAGTGTTTAGTTGATGATGGAAGTAAAGTTGGTGATGGGTTTTGGGCTTGAATCTTTTCTCTTATTAACTAATTGGGTTGTATCAGTTTCCGTTTGGATTTGGTTTGAATTCGTTGATAATCTGAGAAAGGCCACAACTTGTGTGTTATTACTTGGTTTTATTGGATCATTGATTGATTGTTAAGCGTCGGTGAGATTGTTCTTTTCTCCTTCTCAGAATCAGGAATCTGAAGTAAGAGTGGTTGAACTTCTTTTAATAACGTTTCAAGGGAATTTCTGTGTTATTATATTCAGTTACTCTTAATTAACTAGGGTCTTTGCATCTAAACCTGATTTTGTTGATGATGTGCCTTTTGTAGCATGTGTTCTTATTAGACTTGTTAGGTACTCAAATATATTGCCCTTTCAGTTTTGAAATGTCGTGTTTTCTATTTTTCCCTGGATCTGCTGATATCCATGACGTATTCGCTTTTCCAACTGCAGTAACGGAGGACATGGGAGCTGCCTGAATCAACATTTGATTGTTGCATTTTGCTGTTTTGATCGGCTTTGTGGATATATTTGCATGCATAGAATGGGTAAATGCAAGGGTTGTGGGAAGTTAGGAAGGATGGTGCCAAGGGATGAGTTTGTGAGTGGCTACCATTTTTCTCTCATGTTGTCTCCTGTTGTCTCTGTTTGGGATTGTATCGTTCGGAAAATGAGGTATTCCTTCAGGCCTGAGTGGGTGTAGTCATCGAACCTGACGGATTTTGTTTGTTTTGAATACTGAAATTAGGTCGTAATTATTTAGTGTTAAAAAGAGGACAGGGAAGAAAAAAGAGAAACAAAATTACAGGTAAATGCTTACATGTTAAGAGGGGTTCTAGTAAGTTGACAAACAGGATAGAAATTAGAGGCTGGCAGTTTCTATGGATACCATAGCTTGTAATCAGGTACAACCTTTCGTGAGAAAAGTTAAGAAGAAGCAGGTGAAGGGTGAGGTGGACCGTCTCAAACAGGCTGAAAAGAAGAAGAGGCGATTGGAGAAAGCTCTTGCTACTTCTGCGGCTATCCGATCTGAGCTTGAGAAGAAAAAACAAAAAAAGAAAGAAGAACAGCAGAGGCTTGATGAAGAGGGTGCTGCAATTGCAGAAGCTGTTGCTCTGCATGTGTTGCTTGGTGAGGACTCTGATGATTCATGCAAATTTGCTTTAAAGAAAGAAGAAGGTTACAACTCATGGAACTGTGATGATAATATCAATCTGTTAATGGCTGAAGACAAAGCATGCCTTCCTCATCATGGCTGCACAAGGCGTTCACTTGAAAGAATTGGGTATGGAACTGGTTTTAACTCGGATAATATCCAAAACGATGACTGGTCTTTAACATACGGTTCGATTAGGACAGATCTTCATTCACCATACTTTGGCAATGGATGTTGGGGGACTACGGACTTCTCGGCAGGTCACATTGCAGCACAGGCTGTTTCATCCCTTCAGATTGCAGAGGAGGTACGTGGGGACCCAATTGTCTTCAATTGAATGCTACGAGGATTGATAAGCAGTTTTCTGCCTTCTCCACTGGGTCATGGTTGTTATCCTGAGCAATAATGTTATGTATATAGTCCTGAATTTATGTTGTCTTGCTTGTATGTTTCTCCTGATGACACAATGTGACACTTTGATGTTTGATGTACCTTAATATTAAATTGCAATTATAAAATCGTGGTTTCAGGGTCTTTTTCATCATGATGTTATTATCACTATTATGGTGAAATTATTTATCTGGTTGATTCTTACTTATGGGGCAATTGATTTGGATTCACGATGTAGTATGTCCTAAATGGTGAACTTGGAAATGTTAAAACAAAAGCACTTTGTAATTTGTGGAACCTGGAAATATCTTTCCATCGTGTTAAGATGAAAAGAACAGTGTCATCACTTGAATAAAGATAAATTCATATAATCGGAGCGTCCTTGCTGGTTTGCACTAAATTCCTTATCTTCGAGCCAAAATTAAAGTTAAGAATAGAAAGACGAGTAAAAGCTAACTTCTGGACATGCAACTGAAAGCAATCGGGATACAAAAGTTAATCCACAGTAGTATGTAGTGCACAGAAAATAGCACTTCAAATTGATGAGCTTCCGTATGTACTTGGACCATTTTAGACGATCATTGTCAAGATTCAGTTGAGAGAACAAATCAGAATTTTACAGTTGATACACAATGAATGATACACTATTGATTCATCTGTTACAACCATTCAACTCGCACCCCTTTAAAGATGCCGAGTGAAGTGCTTCCTTACAACATCTCATGTCATTTATTTGTTATCGCGAACTCTGACCAACAGGTAGATCTGATCTTTGCTCCGGTTGTTGCTGAAGAAGAACACTGTCGCCGTTATCTTCAATATCTGAGCTAGTTGATGGTTTCGCACCAGGTGTAACGAGGTTTTTGAACCAGGTTGCCTGAAACCTAGAACTTCCTCTATTTGAGCTGCTAGGGGACTCAGGAGTAGAACCATTACCGCCTAGAAGGAACCGATATGCTACTTTACTAGCTGATACAATCTCTGTCTTAGCTTGTCTGAACTGTAATGAAGCCACCAAAGAAGTAAACTCTTGTTAAATGAACCTAAAATTATCAGCCTCAGAGAAAGTATTAAAGAAAACAAGACATCGTTAATTAAATTTCTGTGTGGTTCTAAAAACAGTGAAAGAAGTTATGGTGTATGCTAACAATGTAGACAATAAATCAGTAACCCAGATGGATAAATATTCAAACACAGAGGATTTGAGTTGATTTCATTATGTCATTTTATATGTGATTGTGTAGGACGATTACTCAGTACACCTCACTACTATGGTAAAAGATCTTATTACAAAAGTTTCATGATAAAATACCAAAGTAATTAAGTAATCCCGCCCAAGATAGAGAGTATCTCACCCGTTCAGCTGTGTTTCCTGCTACTTCCATGGCAGCATCACCAGCATTGGCAAATCGATTAACCCAACCTGTTAAAAACCATCAGAACATGCACTCACTGTAAAGTCCAACAAAAGAAGCCACAGATCTAAGTTTTCGAATTCTGGATCGCATCAGAAACTAGATAAGTTCATGCAATAATGACCAAACAAAGCATACAGTTTATAAATTGGAACTGAAATTCTAACAACATATACATTTGGATGGTAAATGAATTAATCTAATGTACTGGCAAAATGATCTCAACCACGAATGAAAGAGCAGTAGCATTAGTATTCTGATCCACGTCCAAAGCCATATCAAGGAGTAGATGGCTGACTGAGTTCAAATGAAAACAGTAAAGAGGAAAATCATTCCAAAATGAAAGTGTGCCAGGAAAGAAAATTGTTTTATTTTGAAAGAACTTACCTGGAAGTTTTGGCACACCAAGCTTCTCACACAACTCATCACAGAAGTGATTGCAGTTCTTGGCTAACAAGTCATATGAACCTCCTGGCCATTCTCTACTAAGCTCCCTCAAGATCTGATTCACCTTAGAGATTGAGAAGTTTGTCGTGCCTAGGACAATGCTCTCACGATATGTATACATGGGATTCCTTTTAGAAGGACAACTAAAAACCCCAGATCCATGTTCACAAAATCCAAATGACCATTCATCTTCTCCATACACCTGTGCAATATAGACCAATAATATATATATATATGAATTTTTATTCAGAAGATATTAATAAAATCAAACATAAGTATATGGAAAAACATAGGAAAAAGGAAACAGCATAATCACGTGAAATAGGACAAACAAACACACAAAGCCGAGGCATGGATATTTTGCCCCTAGTATTATGAATTACATATCATAAAATTAATTCTCACAGCATCTTCTTTCTTGTATATATATTAACCTCTTTCAATAACCAACATTTCAGCAATTGAGTGACATATTTAATAGATGTACATTAAGTTTCTTTAACTCAGGATACATCCACCATCAATGTCAGCACTATCATGCAATTAGTCCATATCATAATTGTTGTCCACTTAAGAATGAGAATCCTAAGGATAACAGTGGTTCAGCAAACATCAAAGATGATTATAGTATGCAGCACCAGATCGAATAGACACAGATCAAGCACTTTCTTACAAGATACCAACTAGTTACAGTATTCCAGAAACTTTAGAAAGATGATCATGCTCTTGATAAGACCCATTGTTCTGAAACTAAAGAGCCTAAAACAAACTCAAAGTCTCGCAAGGAACATAACCATCAATCAACAACATGAAGACATGGCTAGCAACAGTTCCCATACTTCGAATTTCCATTTAACACCCCAAGAGTCAGATTGATGTGGGAATTAAAGCAAGCTCACTAATACACACGCAATCTCAGATCTACTCCCATCAGGAAATTCCAAAAATAATTAAACACGCAGGTGTCAATAACTTAAATTCCATTCACAATGATATCAAATATCCACAAACATAGACCCCCAGATCCACTCGAAGTGATCCAATTCGACTACAACACAAGTAAGACAAATAGGTAAAAAGAGAACATAAACAAGCGCAACGAAGTATAAGCAAAGACGGTTTTCGAACCTGAACAGCGCTATGGAATATGCCACCGAGACCTATACCGTCTTTGAAGATCTTGTTGATATTCATGATTGTGTTGTTCGTCTTCTCCGATCCGCTATTCGTCACGTCGTATATATGCAAGGTTACCTCCGTCATTTTTACCCAATTCAAGAAAACCCTCAAAATAATGAAAACCCTAATCCTAACCCTAACCGACGCTCAAATCCCTCTACTCAAGAAGATCAATTTACACACACAAAAACAAACCCTTTTCCCTCTACTCTATCTCTCTTTCTTCCTCCACACTCAAGGCAAAGCAACCAACTCCAGAGCCCCACCAAGAGATCGATACCAACTTCAAATTCTTGCTGAAACCATTCAAACCCATTTCATATTCATCTCTCAGATCCTTCCTTCTACGTTTCTTTCTCTCAGATCAAAAAGGGGGTTTTCTTCAGTTGATCGATCAAACAGATTCCGTGGAAGTGAATGAACAAACGCATTAACTGAAATAATGAAGAATCATGTTCTGCATACAGGAGTCACTTGAAAGGATGCAAGCAGTTTGGGGGTTGATTTGTTATATTTGGGAATCTATGGGGGCAAATTTGCAAAATAGGCATCTCTTTTTGACAACTGTCTGTCATTATCAAGCAGTAAAATATATTTTAAAATAGTATTATTTTGATGTTACTTTTTATGACAATATTTTAAAAAAATTAAATTAAATTGTCGTATTTTAAATTATATTATAAAGGTTCAAATTTTAATAATTTGTTATTTTTATAATAATATCATTTTAATTCTAACTTATTAAAATAATATTTTTTAACTATTTAATTTAAATTAGATTAAAGGGTATAAAAATTCTTAATTTGTTATTTTTAATTTTAAATTTTTTTAATATTCTTAAATTTTAATTTGAGTTTAAGATTCGATTATTTAAATTTTATTTATTAATTTAGATTGTGTTGGATTGAATCTGAATTAGAATATCAAATTTATTCATAATTAATCTTGACATTCTAAATTATATAATTATATATGGACAATTTTGAACATATAAGCTGTATAGTGGTCCCACTCCATGCTAGCTCAATTCTTTGGAGTTGTAGGTTTGAAAGATATACCTTTTAGTGTGACCACAATAATTGCAGGTTACATTAGAGTTGTCAATGGGGCAGGTTGAGCCCGGACTGCTCCTGGCCCGGCTCGGCCGTAGGCCAACTTGACTATGGTGAGTTGGTCAACTCGGCTCACCATATATTTAAAAAAAATGTTAAAAATGAAATCATTTAGTAATAAATGAGCTGACCATGGTTAGCCCGTGGTTCGATCAACCTGAGCCGGGCCCTTTTTGACATTCCTAGGTTACATGAGTTTGAACTATTATTTTTAATTAAGAATTAATCAATAATTAAAAAAACAAATCGGTTTAAATTTTTAAATTAACTAATTTTTTAGTTCGATTTTTATTTTTTCAATGTGATATAATTTAATAATCCTTGTTGTTATATTCAATTATTTTATTAATTAATCGGTTAGTTTTGTAAATTATTTGATTTTATAAATCAAAATAAATCAATTAATATTCTATTTTTCGATTAATCTTCAGATTATTTAACTAGTCGAGACAATTTCTTTTAATTATAGTTCAAAATTTTAAATTTAATTTAAATTTTTTTTACCAATTTTACGATACTCTAATAACCAATGAATAAAAATAAGGATATCAAATTTGGTCCAGCTCAACCCCGCCTGATTTTGATTTCGATTGATCGAGCTATATGACTAAAAGTGGTCACCTCGATTGGACCACGAGTTAAAGTGGGGTTACTTAAAAAACGACGTTGATTTTGGTTTTTTTTAATACAGTAGGTAGGGTTAACCTAGGCTACAGGTTGATCTATCTCGGCTCGTTGGGTCATAGGTCACCTAATTCGTGATTGGGCCGAATCGAGCCTGGAGCTGTCCGACCTATTAACATTCTTAGATGAAAGCCCTAACTAGTTCGACTTGTTTAATCTTAAATATTTTGAATCATCCAACATTTCAGTTCAATTAGGTTTAATAACTTTTGTTGGTAAAAACGGAGTAATTTATTAATTAATTGAATAGTTTTCATAAATTAATAAGTTTTTATAAAATAAATAAATAAATAAATTTTTAATTTAATAAAAAATTCAATCAAACTGAAAAGTTTTAATTAATTCGAAACTCGATTAATATAGATTTTAAAAAATAATATATTAATTAAAATTTGATTAAATTAATTTTAAATTAATTTTCATTCACTCATTTATATAAACCTAGTAAAAAAATAATTAAAGATGATAAATTTTATTCTACTTGATTTAACAAAGCTCGAAGTTAACGGACATGACTATATAGCCAACGAATTGTAGGATCAATTCTCCTGTTTTTGTTTTCGTTGAATGAATTGATAGATGGTCTTGGGCATAGGATGATATACGAAAACGAGAACAACCACCCTTTTCCAGTTAATTAGAATTTGAATAAGATTCGGAATTTGAATATATCAAATAAAAATTGTTATTTTGAATTAAAAAAATTAATCGGGCTCGGGTCGCGAGTTTAATGCCCCGTTGAACTTTGGACCAGCTCTGGCCGGCCTAATGCCAGAGCAAAAAGCAAACTCCTTATACGACGCCGTAGCTGCTCACCGTCGAAACAGCTTAAAGTAGTACAACTCTAAAGAGTCCCCTGCTGTTGGTGAATCCTACATCGCGATTGGTCTGATCGGGAACTATATCCGATCATCGGAGCTCTATACGACACGTTTAAAGCCCGGTGACGTGTAAGTTAGAACAGTGTTTCCCAGTTATAAAGCTTTTCAATTTCTAGGGTTTTTCTGGGTCAAATTAGCTTCTACAGTTTTCGAAGAAAGCACACGAGTATCTCCATATTCATGCGTAATCTATACATTTAAATGCTCATTAGCTGAGCGAAAGATAGTTAAAAGCTTAACCCATGTCGAATTTTATGATCAGTGTTCTGAAGTAATTTGTTTCGTCTATGGTTGTTCAGTACGTTCCCTCGTCTTCGTAAATTTTGGTCATGGGAGTTCATTCCTTTTTGGAATTTTATGCTTGTGAACTGCCATTTGCAAGTACTGATAGTTCCAGCTCTTGTTTAATTGCATAGAAGATGTGATAGGCATTGATGGGTAAAAATTTGGAATACTAGAATTGGGGTTCTTCATGATTTACTTGCATTCATTTTAAAGGTTCACGGGGTTAGGTCAATTTCATTTTTTTTTTTTTAGCATTAAAGAAGCGTCATTCTGGTAATGAGGCATTTCCAGTGAGCTTGCTGCAGGTCTAGTGCCAATTTCCTATGTTGTGCTCCTTCTGATTCTTTTTGTTAGGTGTCCTGATCTTAGGCCTCGAACTCACTCTCTGCGGACAACTTTGCGGAGGGCTTCCTCTTTGAGGGAGGAGAGTTGGAAGCTGATATTTTCACCCGGGCAAAGTGAAATTTTAGCTTATTGAACATAATTATAGTTCTTAGGAATTTTTTCTGTTCTCTGACACGGGACATCTTGGTTGTACCATAGACCATTATATGATTTGCCCTTCATACGATCTTATGGATTTTTTAATCTGTAAAGTTATTTATAGATTTTTCAATAGTGCAAAATCTTACATTTTGCTGTGATGTGGACTTTGCTTGATGAAGTGCTCGAATATGGTTCTGTGCTATTTATGCTAAAATAAGGTTACGAGCTTTTATAGTTTGTTTATTACAGGCTTACGCAGGCTGGCTCGCCCTGAAATCACGAAGGCCCTTTCTCATCCATTACTATCCAACATGGTAAGATCGAATTAGAAGTTGTGGATATACAATTGGGCATGATGTTGATCTTTCTTCCAGATGTTTGATATTTCATTGGGTGAGCTGGAAAAGTGTTTACTTCGTTATGTTTGTCAAATTGTCACCATTGATATGGAAGTTCTTATAATAACACTGAAACCGAAACTAGTCTTGCATTGAATTTAGCATCATACTCTAAGAATTGACTCGACTGAGTTGAACTGGTGGAATATTGAAGTGGAGTTTGAGTGTCTTGCTGATGTCAGTCGATTACTTCATGGCTAGGTATCCGATTTCTTAAATCTTCTGACTGCATTATTGAGCAGAGTAGTGAGCCTCTTATCCTACAACTACAAACAGTTGTTTACTCTGGAATTATGTATTAGCGAATATTTTTACCAAGTTTATCAAAGCTATGTTGATGCCTCTCCACTGCATTATTAAGCCTTCGTAATCAGAGCCAAGTTGTATTGAATTCTTGTTGAAACTTCTGAGTAAGCATTGGCATTTTCTATTGGGTTTCATGACTGGTTGCAGGATCGCATTGATTATACTGATGAGAAGACTGAAAACAGACTGTACATTGGCAATCTTGATCTCAGAATAACTGAGTAAGTATATTAATCATGGTTGGATTGCATATCCTCTGACTTCTGAGATGGAAATTAATGTGCTGATAACCTTATTTACGTTTTCAATTTCTTTTATCAGGGCTGCTCTGATTAAGATGTTTTCTCCTTATGGAAAGATTGTTTCTGAGGATTTCTTGTGGCATACGCGAGGCCCAAAACGCGGAGAGCCACGGGGTTACGCTTTCATCCAATTTAGCAATAAAGAGGTAAGTGTCTGCTTTTCTGGTATTTCACATCAAAGCAAAATCCTGATTTCCAAATTTAAAGTGAGCATGCAGGAAGCTCAATTGGCCAAGGAAAAGATGCATGGGAGGTTGGCTTGCGGTCGTCCCCTGGTGGTTCGTCTAGCAAGCGAGAAATACTTGGAGGAGTTTACACGAAATTCTTCCAGGACGGTTGGCGACGTGAATAGGACAGGCCTTGTCGGTAGCAGTTCAGGGCAGATGAATCGGAGTGCTAAGGTAACTGCCATAAAGAACAAGCTGAGAGCCCTGGAAGAAGAGAGCTCTAGTATGAAGAAGCAGAAACAAGCTGATGGGGACTATTGTAAGGATTTAACCAATGATTTAACTACCAAGAGATGATGAATAGGTAAAGTCAAGGAGTTTGAATCATCTTACTGTCCCTATAATGTAATGTACTTCAAACAATTCAAAGGGATAGAGAATCTTTAGTAGATCGGTAGATGAGTTTATTCGCTTCCGAGGTAGATCGGTAGATGAGTTTATTCGTTTCCGAGGTGTCTTTTTGTTTGTTGCATCTGAAGAATATACTCTAGGATATGGTGGATGGTCTGACTTCTTTGAAGGATTAGGAGGATGCTACTGTATAATTGTTCGCAAAAGTCACTCCAAATTTCAATTTCAAGCTTTATATAACCTTTCGACTTCACAATCGTCTTGAATTGGGCTGTTTTGGTACAAAAGGCAATGAATAATGTAGTTCAGGACGACAGCCGCAAGAGACATGGAATTTGTGTAGGCTATCACGTGATGTACAATTTTAGGAGCGATGGTTTTTATTTTTATTTTTATTTTTAAAAAATTGTTTGTTTGAATATTTAGTTTTAATTTTGGTTTTTTATAATCTAATTTATTATCATTTAATATATTATTTAATTATTTAAATTTTAATAAAAATTAAGAATAATTTAATTCAAC
>JANZLF010000006.1:38583727-38599463 GCA_026546835.1 Erythroxylum foetidum | reverse complement strand
AGTTATGAGTACTTCCTGAGTCAATCAAGCCAAGAACAGGTTGTTGATTCACGTGAGCCTGTACCTGCATGGTATTGTCGTTTCTCTGCCCCAAAATGGCATGAAGAGAAATTGCAGGTGTAGTGTCCGCAAGATCCTCTTGTTCTTCCTCCTCCACAACCACATCCGCCAATTCTAACCAAAATAGCTTTTTACATTGGTGTGTGGCCGAATAAGGCTCATCACAATTAAAACATAGACCCTTAGCCCTCCGTTCAGCCATCTCCGCTCTCGATAATTTTTTGAAAAAAGGAATTGACCCGCCTCTTGGACTGGTGGATTGGCGGAATTTCGTGGCTGCCATGCCCCTTTTCTAATGCTGCTCCCTTTCTGCAACTGTAACCTTTGCTCATAAGATCTTGCTAAGTTCATAGTTGTAGATAAATCAGGAGGCTTCATCAACTGGACATCCACGCGCAATATGTCTTCCAAACTTGCCATGAACAAATCAACATAAAGGTGTTCCGGGATTTTGTCGACTGACCTAGCCAATCTTTCCTGAAATTGACGTTGGTATTCCTCTACCGTCCCTATCTGTCGTAAAGTGACCAGCTCCCCAACTGGATTATTACTTTCTGGAGGTCCAAAATGCTGAAAGCATTGTTTTTGGAATTCTGACCAACTCAGCATCCCCTTAGTTCTTTTCAATTGATAATACCATAACTGTGCTTCGCCCAACAAATGGAATCCTGCAAGACCCACCTTCTCAGCTTCAGGAGTCCTTTGATTGTCAAAGAACTATTCACACCTATGTGCCCAAATCAATGGATCTGCTCTGCTGTCATAGGTGAGGAAATCCATCTTGGCGAATCGAGGTGCCATGGTTGGTGCAGGAAGGTCCTGCGGCCCTGTTCTTTCTGTGGCAACCGTCGACTGCTCCTTCCAGGGTGAAGCTGAACTACTTGTTTCCCTTGTTTTTTGAACTTGACAACCTCCAAATCCCAATGCTGCAAATTGCTCCTGCATAATCTGCGCTATCCTCAATTCCATTGTTGCAAATTTGGAGTCCACATAAGCGCGTTCTTCCACAAAACGTGTCTGTATTCTTGCCTCCCTATCAGCGCCCATAGTGTTGGGCTCTGATACCAAATTGTTGCATTCCCGACTCATGGATATGATTGTGTCACAGGGTGATTCACACAAAAATCGAAATCAAACAAATAATCTTTGTTCTTGCCTTTACTCAAATTCTTACGTCGACCTATTTTGATAAGTAATTCGGCTCGTCAAAGGGAACCCAAAACCTCTGAATTCATTAGAGAGAACTCAAATCTCAATTGGGATAATTTTTTTCGTTCCTTTCTATTCCTCCATGAAGTCATAAGTAGGCAGCGTTTTACAAGCAATAGAAGTCCTATCATAGTAAGTTTCTAAAATAACTAATGCCTAACTCGCAGAATCAATTGCCAAATCACGATTGATCTTTTATTGAAATAAAATCTAATTAAATAACTTCTAAATCGGTAAAGCCTTTTATTGAAATAAAATCTAACTAAATAACTTCCAAATCAGCGAGGCTTCAACGCTCCTTTCGCTTGTAGCACTGACCAACGAACGCGTCCATAACATGGAGATTAATGTTTGGATTGTCATGGTTGTTGTCTTAAGATAACAGAGAGTAGGCGAGCCGATTTCAGATGATCGTGAATAGTCAAGCATACAATGAGGAAATGGCTTCATGTGTAGCTTTGTTCTGTATTTCATAAAGACTCCAATCGATTTCTCTTGAATCTAGTCTAGGTTTCGATAGAATCGTTAGGTTTTAGAGCTTGACGGGAGGTGTCTGTAAGTGCAAGTATCTTTATAGTGAAGCACATTGTGAAAGACTTAGAGTTCTTGTTATGAGAAGCAACAAGAGCTGTTTCATGTTTGTTTCTGTTTAAAATAACTCGATTCAAGTTCAGTTTCTTAATTTGTAGACTATGTATATTCTTGCTAGATTCGGTCTTCTGCATCAGTTGAGTTGTAAAGTTATGCAGAAACCTGGACTACCTTAAGCTAGAAGCTGACAATCCTATGAGTACTTACTTTGGATCAAGGCCTAGAAATTGCATAATTACTTTGATATGTACTCTTTGCTTTTGATGCTTTGAAACTATTGCTTAACTAAGATCTTTCGTGACAGCTGCAACTACCATTGGAACTCTAGTGGCTTTCCTGATAGTGCCTATGCGATCACTAGGTCAAGATAATTGGAAAATAGCTGCTGCTCTCATGGGAAGTTATATCGGTGGCGGTAAGTCGTTCCTACTAGTTGTTGCAGCTGAATGTAGTTAGAGATCCAAGGCTTCATGACCTGACTTTGTATAAACATGCTACGGATTCTTTGTTTCTTCTTTTCTTGAAGGTTCATTGATGTCATTTACGGATAAGCATCATTCTAACCATGTTTTCACTGCACACTTCTTTGTTGCTTAGGTGTAAATTATGTTGCAATTTCCGAGGCTCTTGCTGTTTCTCCTTCAGTGGTTGCTGCAGGGATAGCTGCAGACAGTGTTACATGTGTACTATATTTCATAATCTTATTCGGGTTAGCTTCCAAAGTACCTCCTGATGCTAAATCTGATAAAGGTATCTTCTGAACTTCTTCCCAATTCGTAAATCTCCCCAGTCCCTCCCTCTGTCTCTCTTGCATTGCATTGTTACAACGAGGTCTTAGATGGTTCCCATGGTATTGGACTATAGTACTGGTGCTTGAGGCATATTTGTATCTTGAATATCTCAACTTAAAACACAATCTGAGATTCTTGGCGGATACAGATACATCAGCAGAGATCAAGTCTCCTTCCGAAGACAAGATAACCGTGTTCCAGGCTTCTGCGGCAACTGTGATCTCTTTTACGATATGTAAGGCCGCCACATATCTCACAAAGCTATTTAAGGTTGAAGGATGCACTCTTCCAGCAGCAACAGTGATCATTGTCGCCTTGGCAACTATGTTTCCTAATCAATTTCGTCATCTTGCACCAGCTGGTGATACTATCGCTATAATTCTGATCCAGGTATCATATTAAGCATGTCAATTAGGACTAGCTACCAAACATGTGCATTTAACCCTAAAATTTCTAATCCGACTTCCTTTCTTAACAGGTATTTTTTGCAGTCGTGGGTGCTAGTGGGAGTGTATGGAATGTCATTAACACAGCACCTAGTATCTTCATGTTTTCTGTACTACAAGTATCTGTTCATCTTGCGGTGATTCTTGGATTCGGAAAGCTGTTCCGCCTCGATTTAAAGCTCTTACTCCTGGCATCGAATGCCAACGTCGGAGGCCCGACAACAGCAGCTGGAATGGCTACTGCTAAAGGATGGACGTCCTTGATTGTCCCTGGGATTCTTGCAGGTGTTTTCGGAATTAGCATCGCAACTTTTCTTGGAATTGGCTTTGGATTGACCGTCCTCAAGCACTTGTAGAAGAAACATCAGAACCATCCTGTCGTCAGGGAATTTGCATGCAGCGTCACTCTTAGGACGCAAACATTGAACATTGGAATGTCTTGCATTCATGTTCTTTCTGATTTCCCAGATATATGGAAGCACAAAATAACCATTTTGATATTAAAAATCCTAGTTTGAAAGAAGAACCTGGACTAAAAGTGCCAAGCACAACCGTAGTACAGACAACGATTCTCCAGTTTAACTCGTTTCACGACAGAATCCTCTTCTGCTCAATTTACACAATCTGTTCTTAATTAAGCATTTATGGGACAATCCAAAATGACAATGTCAAAGATCATTGATCCCAAAAAACTTAAAATTTATACGAGAACAAAAATTAATTAAACACAAATTTTAATTCAGTGATATGAAGATAAGGAATTGACTAATAACAAAACAATCAGAATTGAAATTCATATTATATTCGGATTCCTTATTAAATAAGGAGTAGTAGTAAATTCAATATGTTATCCCGTTTGTTTAGGATTTATAAAACTGTTATTAGAATAGGACTCGAACTTTTATACACCCTTTTCTATTAAAATAAGAATTCTAAAAACTTCTCTATAAATATGTATATCTTCAATTCAATTCTTTCAAGCCTGCGCTTTCAATTTAAAGGTACAATGCTTTCGATTCCTAGTTTACTATTCCCTATTGTTTGTGTTCTTCGTTAAACAATTATTCTAGCAATCTATAATTAATCATATTTCTTAATTTGTGAGTTTTAACTACTAATTAATATTTCTTCTATTTGTCCTACAACATTGTATTAGTTGTATGATCTTGTCCTTTGCAGTTTCACTCTATGTTCTGTCCCTTGTCTTAATTACTACTATGAATGGTATGCTGTTTTTAAGCATGTTATCCTGTCATAAAGTAGTAGTAGGAATGCAGTTTTAATTAAAAAAACAAAAATGAGGAACTATTTCTTGTAATTTTTTGGTTAAAATTAATTAAAAAATTTTGCAGTTTCAGGAATTCTAAGCTACAACTAATAAATCCTAAATATGTCAACTTGCCACCTGAAACATAATTTGTCTTTCCTCTTTCATTCACAATTATGGATTTACCTGTTATAGTTTGATTACAATAAGTTCATCTTTTCTTGGGTATGTCTTATATTTTGCTCTCTATAAATCTACTTATTGACAGGTGAAGTGCTCCCATTGTTAGCTTCAGAAGAGAGCAAATGGCAGGAACAGACGTGAACGATGCGAGTGTTGCAGCGATCAGGAGTGTTCGATCAGGAATAATCCTGCTTGTATCACTCATCTTTCTTGGATATTTGATGATTTGGATGATGATGCCCACCAACACATATTATCTGCAGTGGTTCCCTGAAATTAGCAGGAAAACAAGCTCCAAGTACCTTGGAGGACAAGGTTTGTTCCGTCTGTCCTGGTATGGTTTTTGGTTTTTATACTTTGAAATCCTGAAGAGTTCTTACAATGCTATGTTTCTACAGGTTCGTACACGCTGATCTTCACGTTTCCTGTTCTGTTCATAGCTACAATAGCCTGTACGTACCTCCATCTAGGAAAGAAAATTCCTCACGATAGCTTCAGGTAAATACTATACCAACTTCTGAAAGTGCTCTATATGATCAGTTTCTGATCATGTTATGATTCTGTGGACACAGCGAACATGGTCCTTCTGCTTCTGGCTGGTGGAAACGAATAGCTCTCGTCAAAGGTCCTCTTGGAATCGTATCCTGGACAGAACTTTCGTTTCTGGTCATGTTTTTGGCATTACTGGTGTGGTCCTTTGCCTATTACTTGCATGGAATGTTTGCATACATCACTCAAGAGGCTTCTCGTGAGGGATTGCAAGTGTAAGCAACTTCCTTAACTTTTTTATTGGATCGGACTAGTCCCAAACCTTATTGAACATACTTTAGTCTATTGACTTCAGAACATTCTGAACTTGAATTTTGCTGTCGGATCTGAAAAAATCTGTCAAACCCGAGTCCAGAACAACCAGATAAGTTCTAACTTGAATAGACCATTTTGTTGTTCAGGTGGGAGGCTAAACTGAGAAGTGTAGGCTTAACATTAGGCCTTGTGGGATACATAAGCTTGGCTTTTCTCTTCTTCCCAGTCACCAGAGGATCGTCTATTCTACAATTTATGGGACTAACTTCAGAGTCAAGCATCAAGTACCATATATGGCTAGGCCACATTACCATGGCTCTGTTCACTGCTCATGGTTTTTGTTACATAATATTTTGGATCAAAACCCATCAAATATCACAGGTAAATTATCAAATCCCTCCATACTTTGCGATTCAGGTTTAAATCCTATTCTTTGTTGAAGGGTTTAAAAGAGATTTGAGAAGAAATTGAATCAAGTCTATATAATTAGAAACATCAACCCAAAACTTTAAACAATAGGTTAAAAATCTTATCTTTTGTATATAACTTAATTCATCTTTTGTGACAATTTTTTGGTTTCTTAGAAGGAGATTTATCTTCATTCACTTAACCTTGTGTTGCTTGGCAGATGCTCAAGTGGGACAAGTACCTTGTTTCAAATGTTGCTGGAGAAATAGCTCTGGTTGCTGGATTGATCATGTGGGCAACAAGCCTGAAACGTATCAGAAGAAAACTTTTTGAGCTCTTCTTCTACAGTCATTACCTCTACATTGTCTTCGTTGTGTTCTTTGTGTTTCATGTTGGCTTCTCTGATTCTTGCATCATCCTTCCTGGTTTCTATCTCTTTTTAATTGATCGATACTTGAGATTTTTACAATCTCAGCAAAAAGTAGGATTGGTCTCTGCACGAGTTTTACCATGCGAAACAGTAGAGCTGAATATTTCCAAGTTACAAGGTGAGGTTTTGATCCAATTTTTCTCGTACTTTCTCAAGCTTTTTCACTTTGAATACCAATGAGCCTTTCAAATCTCTCATTTCCAGGGCTTAGCTACACCTGTATGAGCTCGATATTCATTAATGTGCCAAGCATTTCCAGGCTACAATGGCATCCATTTACAGTAACATCCAACAGCAACACAGACCCTAATAAGCTTAGTATAGTGATTAAAAGTGAAGGAAGTTGGTCATCGAAGCTGTATCAGATTCTGTCTTCTCCATCACCAATCGATCACCTGGAAATTTCCCTGGAAGGACCTTATGGACCTGCTTCAACCCATTTCATGAGGTGAATCTCCGACACTAAACAGGAATTAAGTGCTCAAAACCAATTTCTGAAACATGATAGAAAAATTTCAAGTCTTTCTACTGTTGTTGCAGGCATGACTTGCTAGTGATGGTGTGTGGAGGAAGTGGCATAACTCCATTCATATCTATCATCAGAGAAATCAGTTATGCAGCCAACACAAATCCTGACCGAACTCTCCCAAGAATTCTCCTGATATGTGCTTTCAGAAAATATGTGGATATAACTATGCTAGAGCTTCTCCTCCCACTTCAAAGCACCAACCTTGATATCTCTCGTCTGAACCTGCAAATTGAAGCTTACATAACCAGAGAGAAAGAGATCAACCCAGACAAACATCTGCAAACAAAAACTATATGGTTCAAGCAGAATTCGTCTGATGCATCAGTTTCCGCAATTCTTGGCCCGAACAGTTGGCTCTGGCTGGGTGCAATCATTTCAGCTTCTTTCATCATCTACCTGCTTGGAATTGGCATTTTGACAAGATATTACATATACCCACTAGATCACAACACCAACATGATATATCCTGCTGCTCCAAAATCTGTTCTGAACATGTTAGCTTTGTGTTTGTCCATAATAGTAGTTGCCTCTGTGGGATTCATTTGGAACAAAAAGCACTTGGCAGGTGAAATGAGACAGATTCAGGAAGTGGGATCCAAACCTTTCAACACAGGGAAGGATCTGGAAAGCAATGAACAGTCATGTCTTCAAGCAACAAAGGTGCATTTTGGAGAAAGACCCAACCTGAAAAGTAAGCTGTTTTGTGTTCTAACCCACTTGGCTTTTTGGATCATAGACATTCTCAGTGCCTGTGTTTCTGATTATACTTTTTTTGTGATGAACCTCTGCAGAGTTATTGTCACAATGTGAAGGAAAGAGTATAGGAGTTCTTGTAAGTGGACCAAAGAGAATGAGACAAGAGGTTGCTCAACTTTGCTCTTCTGGTGTGCAAGAAAATCTCCATTTCGAGTCCATGAGCTTTAGTTGGTGAGACCAAGAAAAGAATGTTAGAATTGTACCTTCGTACATATTAGAATATGGTCATTATATATATCTTTTAAATAAGAAATTATGAAATTATTTTATTTTTTCAATAATAAGTTTCTTAATCTTATTTTTAAATATGAATTAAATAATTTCTCAAAAGTAACCCTTTTTGGCTAATTCAAATAAATTATTTAAATTGATATTTATTTATATGCATATAAATTGTATCCACTAAAATATTAGAAAATTTAATTCCTTGAATTCTTTTAAATAATGATTAAAAAATTCAATTGATTCGACCTATTCAATCTTAAAAATTTTAAATCATTTAAAATTTTCTAGTTTGATTTATTTTGAAAACTCTTATTATTAAAAATTGATAATTTAATTTCTTTAATTTTATTTAATCTTTGGTTGATTTTATGTCTCAACTCCAACATAATCATTATGATATAACTGGCTCTTTTCAATACTTGAATTCTTTTAAACAATAATTAAAAAACTCAACTGATTCATCCAATTCAATCGTAAAAAATTTGAACCATTTAAAGCTTTATTGACTCTAATAATTCTTATTAATTATTAAAGATCGATTAATTTAAATTCTTCAATTTTATTTCATTTTTGGTTGATTTTATATCGGTCTAATACTTAATGAATTTTTTAAACCTTAAACCCCCCATCTTACCAATTTAACCAATATCTACCATAAATCGGCTCTTTTCGGTACTTAAATTCTTTTAAACAATAATTAAAAAATTTAACTAATTCAATCGTAAAAATTTTGAACCATTTAAAGATTTGTTTACTTTAATAATTCTTATTAATTATTGAAGATCGATTAATTTAAAATTTACAATTTTGTTTAATCTTGGTTGATTTTATGTCTATCTAATACTGAATTTTTTAAAACTTATACCTCATATCTTACCAATTTAATAACTCTTATTATTAATAATAGATTAATTTAAATTGTTCAATTTTATCTAATCTTTAGTTGATTTTATATCTATCTAATACTGAATAAATTTTTTAAATCTTAAACTTTTCATCTTACCAATTTAACCAATGTCGCCATAAAAGAGCCAAGGTAGAACATATGAGAAGCTATACAGCTCAACTCCAATATAATTACTATGATATAATTGGCTCTTTTCGAATCCTTTTAAATAATAATTAAAAAACTCAACCAATTCAATCCTAAAAATTTTGAATCATTTAAAGCTTTATTTACTATAATAATTCTTATTAATTATTGGATATGGATTAATTTAAATTCTTCAATTTTATTTAATCTTACTTGATTTTATATCGATCTAATACTGAATTTTTTAAAAATTAAACGTCTTATCTTATCAATTTAATAACTCTTATTATTAAAAATCGATCAATTTAAATTATTCAATTTTATTTAATATTTAGTTGATTTTATGTTGGCCTAATACTGAATGAATTTTTTAAACCTTAATCCTATCATCTTATCAATTTAACCAATATCTGTCATAAAAGAGCCAAGGTAGAACATATGAGAAGCTATACAACTCAACTCCAATATAATTACTCTGATATAACTAACTCTTTTCGGTACTTGAATTCTTTTAAACAATAATTAAAAAACTCAACCAATTTAATTATAAAAATTTTGAACCACTTAAAGCTTTATTTACTTTAATAATTCTTATTAATTATTAAAGATCGATTAATTTAAATTCTTCAATTTTATTTAATCTTGGTTAATTCTATATCGATCTAATACTGAATTTTTTAAAACTTAAACTTCTTATCTTACCAATTTAATAACTCTTGTTATTAAAATTTGATTAGTTTAAATTATTCAATTCTATTTAATCTTACCAATTTAACCAATATCTACCATAAAAGGACCAAGGCAGAACATATGAGAAGTTATATAGCTCAACTCCAATATAATTACTATAACATAAGTAACTCTTTTCGATACTTGAATTCTTTTAAACAATAATTAAAAAATTCAACCAATTTAATTGTAAAAGTTTTAAACCATTTAAAGCTTTATTTACTCTAATAATTCTTATTAATTATTAAGATTAATTAATTTAAATTCTTTAATTTTATTTAATCTTGGTTAATTTTATATCAATCTAATACTAAATTTTTGAATACTTAAACCTCGTATCTTACAAATTCAATAACTCTTATTATTAATAATTAATTAATTTAAATTATTCAATTTTATTTAATCTTTAATATTAGACTGACTTAAACCTCGTATCTTACAAATTTAATAACTCTTATTATTAATCATTAATTAATTTAAATTATTCAATTTTATTTAATCTTTAATATATCAGTCTAATACTGAAGGAAATTTTTAAACCTTAAACTATTCATCTTACCTATTTAACAAATATCTTTAATAGCAGAACATATGAGAAGCTGACTCTTTTAGATACTTGAATTCTTTTAAACAACAACTAAAAACTAAATCAATTCAATCGTTTGAACCATTTAAAAAAATTAACTCAATTCTGAAAAACTTTTCAGACCCAAGTACTCAAATCTTATCAAACTTAACTGAACCTGAAAAAGATTGTCAAAATCTGAATTTTAACCAAATTAAACCAAGCCAACTAATTTACCATCCTACCTAAGTACCTATAATTCACAGCCGCCACAAATATAGCAGAAACAAGAAAAAGCAAGACTACAGATCTGAAAATCTCCATTAGATTTCTCTTTATATATGAACCACCTCTGCTAGAGGTTTACAAAAGCCAGTGTTGGCTGGATCAAGATCAGGAAAAAGAAAAGGAACAGATGAAAAAATTTTAGGCAGCCTCTGGTCCCTATGATAATTGAAGAAAACAAAAACCTGGAGATCCTAATCAAATAACGGAATCAAGATGCTTCCTGGACAAAACTGAAAAAAGGTCAACAATTAGAAAGTCCTACCTACTAACATGTAAAACCCATCAAGTGAAATCAGCAATTTAAAAGGTTGCCCTCTTTCTGTTTGAGTAACTCCAACCCCATCCGACAAGTGTCCCGTGACCAAATTTGTACAAACTTCTTCATTCTATAAGAAGAAACTAATCTTCACTACCCCCTCTAAGAGCATCTCTAGTTCTATCAGTTACTCTGTTGCAGTTATCATAATCATGGCTGTCATTACCCACAAGAGAGTTTTCTGTGTTGTACCGATCGACACCATCTGCATCATAACGCCTCACTCGATGAACCATCTCATATCTATTGCTACGTTTCTTTCTGTCTTCATCACTACCTTCATATTCTCTTTCCCTACCAACAAGCCCCATTTCAGGAAATTTTCTGGATCGCCTCATCAGTCTAAATTGATCATTAGAACCCATCCTGTTGATGTGACGGCCAGAATTGTACCTTTGACTTTGACGAAAGATCCTTATTGGTGATTTCCTTTCTCTGTGATTACGTAAAGCACTGTTTCGCTCATCAAACCATCTCGAACTGTGCTGTGATGTGATGCGATTTCTTGTTGGGGACACATATCCATCCTCGTAAGTCATACCAAATGGTTTCTGAAATGGCAACCTCATTCTATCCACCCTGGCATCTAGCCTAAAGTCCGGAGACCTGCTCAGGCGTCTTGAACCCTCATTCCGCTCGCTTCGCAATCCGTAAGTAGCTGGAGAGCGGCATCTGGATCTTGATGGAGAGTTTCTCAGCCCATATCGAGTTCGTCCTCTGCTAAGGGGAGAAATGCTTCTATCTCTCCTTGCCAGCCGATGTGTATGATTAGGATATTCAGGACTCTCGGATATGCGCCTGTTGTATTCCTCTCTCAAGCCTCTGCCAACCCCTTGCTGATACCTTCTAAACTTACTCCTAGCCAAACCTTCTCCAACTGGTAATGTTCTAGTATCAATGGCATAATCATAATGCCTCTTCACTGGTGATCTCTTCCTCACATTGCGTTCATACCCACGATGCCTGTAGTTACGGCTGTCAAATCCTGCATATCCTGCATCTTCAGGCTCTGAATAATCAGAAGCCATCATACATCCATGGCTCTCTATGACACTTCTTGGTCTGGGTGGACCAGAACAGTAAGGGTTCCTATAAGTGGGGGAGTAACTCCGATCCATCTCCCAATACCGGGCTGTACGATTAGTAAAACAGCGACTTCCTGGGCTTCTGGCACGAGCAGTAAACCTATCCCTTTCCAAAAACTTCTTCGAAGTAGGCTCCCTTGTGTCTCTACAATGTATATTACCAAAATTATTGGCCCTGAAACATTAAAATAACAGTTAGAATGTAGAATAAGGTAATGAAGAAAATAAATGGGAAAAAAAAGTAATATACTGGTTAAAGAATCCATAAATCACCTGCTCCGCGGTGCAGCATCCTCCTTCATACAAATGGCATCAGGTTCTTCAATGCGTGAGAGCAACTCCTTACTTGATGGCCCCAATACAATGGCTCTTGCAGAGCAATCTTTGTCAGTTGTTACATCCGCAGGCCGGGACTTCGTGCCCACTGACTCATTTCTCTGAGAATTTCGTGTCCCAGAATTTGGAAATCCTATTCCATTACCATATCCTGGACTATGTCCTCTCTCAACCCCAATTTCCTTCACAGAAACCAAGTCAGATGACGCTTTTTCCTCGCAATCAGATCCATAATCTAACTGTTCAACATCTCCTTCCTCTCCATTCTCATCCCAGTAAATACATGCATCAGATTCTCTTAACTCACCATCTTCAAATTGAGAATCATAGCCAGCCTGAAGCTCCAGAGTATTTTCAGCACCCACCATCTGAACTGGACCAGCTTGAGAAATGTTGGATTCATGGCTCTCATCAGAAGGATCTTCAACTAATTTCCTGGAAGTTTTCACTTCAACAAAATCCGAAGTTGAAGGTTCCTGAGCAATACAACTTGGAGAAGAGACAAATTTATCAGGGCTTCTACAGTTTTCATCAGATAGTGCTTCAGTTTTGTGTTCTTCTGTGCCTAATTTGTAAGAGCAATGAGGTAAACCTTTCAAATCTGCTGAATAATGTTGATCAGGACGCGTATCAGATGAAACAAGTCCATCTATATGGCCCTGTCCCATTTCTTTAGGTTCTTGTTGATTATCACAAGCATCAAAATCTTGTAGCTTGTTGCATCTAGACATGCATACACTTTGTGAAGAATCTACCTGAAAATCAATGTTTGAATTATCACAAGGCACAGCATTCAGGTCAAAAAGTATTCTCTCATCCCTCAATGATTCAGATTCTTTCTCTGTTCTAGTATCATTTCCAGTTGGAGACCTCCTGGAGTTGTCATCTGTATTATTTAAGAAAGATGAGGCTTCCATTTTATCCGTAAGGAAGACAGCAGTTTCTTCAAAAGGCATTGCAGAAGTTGATGATGAGCCAACTCCCTCTTGAGTTGCTTCTTCCAGGGGTGAAATTTCTTCAACACCATCATTGCAAGCCACAGATGCAAGTATCTCTATTCCTGAGAAGTCTTCACTGTTATCAAAATTACTATCATCTGAAACTGTAGTAGTAATCTTTACTACGTTGGGAGTATCGGCTTTTCTAAAATGTGCATTGCAGTTTAAGTTAGGTTCAGGCACTTCAAAGTAAGGAGATGGGCTCTTTGATGTTAAGGAGGTAGACTGTGTCATAAATCTTCTCTTCTTTATTGGTACATGTTCTATGTCTTCGCTGAATCGACGCCCAAGTATAGCCACTCCATGCTAACACATGGAAATCGAAAAAATACGTCAGAAATTCAAGTAGAGTAATAGCACCAAAATAAAAATAATTAATAGAAGAAACCAACAAAAGAATTTAATCTTGCACAAACCTTCTCCGTGTCTGAGACTGATGTAGCATCTGCCTTCTTTGGGCCCTCATCCGATAGCTCAGATCGCACATTGGACTTTCTATCAACTGATTTCCGAGTGCGCCTTAGGGTACTCCTATAACGTTTTGCAACTGTCTTCCAAGTCAATTCCGGATTTATAAACTTTGTAAGTTCCAAGCTTACTGTACTCATCGTGCTCGCAGAGCAAACAATTCCTAACTCATCAACCGAAGATCTGTCACCACAACTCATGCAAGACTCTGTTTCCTACACATGCCAGAGAAAAAATATGTTAACAAGGGCAGCAACGAATTATTTCTGCAGGAAAGATGTCCTGTACAATTGGACAGTAACTATAACAATACATGATACGAGATCACGTTTGTAACTTCTTTGGTTCTTTTATGTTGTCCATATCAACTCATGGTTTTCCAGACTTCATGAATAATGTGTTCAAGTCATATTTAAGAACTGTCATTATTGTCATGCCCAGAAGCTCATCACCCAAAGTACATGGCTCTATAGGCCATTTACCTTAAGAAAATGATTTTCACTTTAGAATTTTGAAGTCCCTCAAAAATTTCCTCCGTCCAACTTGTATGTGTAAAAGCAGGTCTAATTTGGAAGATATAGTCATAAACAGGCATATTAAGCCACTTTGTCTATAAATTAATCCTACATATTTCCCCGGTGATCAAAAGTTCTTGTTTGTCTCAGTACGTGTAAAATAAGCCAGCAAAAGCAATCGTATATATAGTCCCATATGAACTATCTCGTCAGATCACTTCTAAAACCATAGATCTACGATCTAACAACAAAAGCTAAGATCAACCCATCTTTCAGATTCCACCAATGATCTTCCTTCCAAACTGTTTAATATGAAAGATGGCGGTGACCACCACGTAAGATCTATAGATCCAACAAGGGAGAAGGAAGATTTTCAGACCATCTCCTACACACGAGATTTAGAAGGAAAATCGACGGCGAAACAAGTCATCGAAACTCCATGATGAAAAAACAATATAAACCCAGGTCCATCAAAAGTCGATGAATCGATTTTCAGCCGTCGACGACCGGCAATAACGTCATCGGATTATCGAAGTCACTGCCCACGACCACCTTGGCCAATCAAAAAAATATCAGATGTCCCCAAATATTCCCACGCTTAGTCCTCAGGGGTAAACATGTAAAAAAACAGTAACCCTAATCTCAAAGATCCAGAAGCTCCAGATCAAGACCTGTCAAGCTTCACTCAACAATGCATATATAGAGCTAAAGTCTCAGAGAAATTGAGACCCAGAGACGTCTTCACAAGGAACCAGAAGAAAAAATCGTCATAGCTTCGTAGTTTCTCCAACAAAACTTCAAAAAAAACTCGGGCCTGACCACTATTAGATCTGAGTGACACTTCAAAGTTTCCGCTTCCGAGTCCGGCGAGTCAACACACGACGGAACTCGTAACACGTATCTCTTCAAATCGGTTCCATGAAAAACAGAAATAAAGCGTAGAAATCAAAGACTTGTTAGGGATTTTCAATACCTGTTTCTTCTTTTTTTTTTTTCCTCTCCGTCCTCCTCTTCCTTCACACAAATCCGTCACCGTTTCATATCACAAACATCTTCTTCTCTTTTCTTGTTCTTCTTCCTTTTTCTTGGCCCCTTCACGCCGTAATATTTCTTTTCGCTTATCGACGATCAAAGATCGATCTCAACCGTGGAATGTGAATCGTCCGATTGCTTAGTGCTTGAACGTCGATCACCGTACCGCCGCTGTTCTGATTATTTTACTCATATAATGTCTCTCTGTCTCTCTCTCTATCTCTAACCGGAGCCCCCTGCCTTGTGCCTTTGTGTGTAGATCAACGCCACGAAAGCCCTATCGTCACGTATTTATTGGGGGGAACATGCCGAAACTGCCCTTGATGGTTTTCGAATACTACATTGGATTGCCATCCTCGGCGACTCTGTCCCTGTCCGAATCCGACCTGTAAAAGGAATGGAAATATTAAATCAAAAATCGGAAATTAAATTGATTTATTGCCCTTTTTATTTTCTTCTGGAACTCTCGAATCTCGATAACGATGCCGCCAATCAGCAACCTAGAAAAGTCAATGGTCAACTACGGGCAATTTTGAATTTACCAAATTACCTTTCGATTTCTTAATCTTTTCTTTTATATAATTATTGATTTTTCTTCTACTCAAAATCCTATTTTCATTATTTTTTATAAAATATTTTAATAAGTTGAATTGAAATAAAAAATTAAATTTA
>JANZLF010000006.1:38520833-38540152 GCA_026546835.1 Erythroxylum foetidum | reverse complement strand
CCGTATTCATCACTGAAGGTAGAAGACGATGGATTTCAATGGAAACGCACCGTTCAGCCAGAATCCGGCAGAACCAGAAACTAAAAATACATTTTTGTCTATTTGAAATTAAGAATAGTCAAATAGGTTTGGATAATCAAGTCAGGCCTAATCCATGAGTTTAGACCAATTAGATTTAATTCGTCAACCCTATTCTTTTTGTTTTTTGCTTTTGAACTGGGACAATTTGCCCAGATCAGACGCAGACCTGTTCTTGTTAGATGAGGAAGATAGAAACACAGAGAGAACATCTTTCATGTAACAACTAGTCATGAATCTTAAGACTTTTATGTCCCCATTAATCTGTTTGTAGGTGTTGGACTTGAAAGTGACACAAAACATAACTCTTCCTCCAACATTTTTGTTCACAGAACCAAACTCAGGAAATGGAGGAAGACCGTACTTGTTCCATGATAAGCAAAATGGCCATTTTTAGGCAAGCACCGACAGGAACACACGTTTTGGCTATAACCCAGGTGGTACTGTAAATTCTCCTGTCTGGAACAACCGACACACTAGTGTTCAATGTTCTTCAGGCTGGTGAACCATAGTGCAGTTTTGTTGGTCACAGGCTGTTTCTTTTCTATCGTATTAGGACAGAGACGTGAGACTTGGCAGTTACCTAACTAACATAATTTAGCTTATCCTTAGCCAGTATAACAGTTGCTGACATGAGATAGACCATAAATGGCATATCACTGTCAGCTATACTATGCTTTCACACTTCAAGCATATTAGAAAATGGCACTTAGTTGCATGATTACTGCTGTTTCATACCCGTAGAACTACATTCCAACGAATAGACGAACCAAAGTTGTAAGGGTATGCAGAATCAAAAAGACAAAATTGCAAGTCTCTGATAACAATTTCTTTATATTACACACAAGATGACAACAAGCAATCCAGAAAAGCAGTATCTATGTGCAAATGCTATTTTTTTTATATAAAGTTAGGGAGAGAAAGAAAGTGGGGTAGAAAAGATCATTAGTGGGCACACTAATGATCAATACACGATGTTTTTTTCTGCACTCTCTTTATGGTTCACAGGAGACTAATATTCATTTTTAGATATTCAATCTATCCTCCTTAAATTCATTTGATCGTAGTATTAAGGATTGAGTCTTACAAGCTGTATTGCCTTCAGACTTGCATCTGATGGGCTGGTAATTTGTAGCCACCATTTTGTTTCTCATCATTGATGTATGGACTCGGAGTAAGCTAAATTCTGGTTGTGAGGTTGGGAAGAAAGTCCAGTCGCTTGCTGGTCTAGCTTCCTTCCAGAAAATAACTTCATTGCCCACCACTCAGATGCAACATTAGGTTTGTCGGGGACTTCTCCTCTGGAATTATCAAAGTTGAACTCCTTGACTGATCCAAGAGTGACAGAATGATGCATTCTTTCGCAAAGATCTTCCATTTCTGAAGGTTTCTCCAATATTGCAGCAGAAGTCTCATCAACAAGTAAACAATTTCCACCATTTGTGTGTGCGCTGCCACTTTCCATTTGGTCTTCTGTCAAAACATTCTGTGGGAATTCTGAGAATGATCGGCAAGATGCTGCTGACTTGTTCTCAAGACAACGAGCAACCTCTTCGCCACTCAACTCAAATGATACTCTATGATCAGTGACAGAGTCATCAATTTTAGGTTCATTTTCTGAATTGGCAACGGATGCCACCTTAGAAAATTGGTCCTCCATAGGCCCCCTACCATCAGGTGTCAAACATCCTGATCCTAGCGTAGACTGCAACCCAACACCATCAGGAGTCACGGAACCAGAGCCAAGCCTTGGACCTAATCCCACACCCTCTGGAGTCATGGAGCCAGAACCAAGCCGTGAGCCTAACCTAACACCGTCCGGTGTCACTGATCCAGAACCCAGTCTCGAACCCCACTTACGAGTTGTAAAAGGTTCAAAACGCAACAATTTGGGTGCATCCACCAGTTGGATTTCAAGAATTGGATGTTGATCAAGGAAAGGAGAAGATGTGCCAGAATTTGAGACCACTGAGCCTGGTGAGATAAGCTGGCCACCTGGGCTTCCTGGGTAGAACTGATAAGATTGGAATTCATAGTGAGACCATCCTTGTTTTTGATTAGTTCCGCTGTTTCTTCGAGCCCGTTCCAAAGAAGACGTCAGAAGTTGAGCAAATGGCACTTCAGGGGATGAAGGAGTGGTCAATTGAACAGATTCTGGAGGTGGAGTGAAAGAAGCAGTTGATGGTTCAGTGGTGAAGGCAGAAAACACAGGTGGAGTGACTAGCTGTGTTTCATGTGCATAAGGGCCTATTGCAAATATTGATGCAGGTCCACCTGGGGAATAAGCATTCACACAAAGGGAAGTGATAGATACCAACCCTGCAGGTGATTGAGTGGCAGAAGGAGGGTCAGATTGGAGAAATGAGGCTGGTGAAGACGGAGGGGCAATAAATGGGAGCACAATAGCAGTTGAGCGTGTCTGATTTTCAACAGAAAGGGCATTAACTCCAGTCTCTTCCTGTTCCGGAACAAGTTCAGCATGACCAATTCGTTTGTTAGCTTTATGAGTTCCAAAACACCAGTAGACACTCCAGCAACTTCCCCATCTTCTTCTCTGTGTACAAATTAAACATGAAAGCAGAGTATGAACAACTATTTTGAGAAAGATCAAACCTAGCATTTTCTCTTATTGCCAAATTATACATGGAAATTCGAAAACACAACAGCAGAGAACATACAAATCATTTCAAAAGCTGAATCTCCATATTGATTAGTTTTCCAAATGTCAAAACATAAATTGGAAAAAAAAATTCTCATTGCCTGTCAACACTTGGAACCCATGGAATACAAGTCGAAAGCAAATATTAATGCAGCGAAGTCACTATCTCAGAATCATGAATTCAAATTAAACTTGAAAACTTTTGGAAACAGCACTTCTCAACTACTGATACAAAGTAAAGTGTCGATTTTAGAATGAAAGGTACAGCAGCTTTTTTCGTGGAAAGAGATCAATGCAGAGATTCAAAGTAGTGTCTTCTCAAGATGTATCGTCAATTCCACTCTACCTAAGCTGGAGGCATAAAGAAACATATCACAGATTCTACCAGGAATACACAGATTTGGAGTGGTCTCATCCCAAGAGATCTTATCAACATTCCTCAACTGATGTCATCGCATGCTTGTTTCAATTCACACTCTTAAGATCAAAAGCTTCCAGTATTCGAAAACATGCAACTTCAACCTTGAAAATATAGACAAAATCCAAAATTTTCGTTCAGAAATTTCATCTAGAGAAAATTTCCAATCCTTGTTGCCTTCTTCCATTTTCCCCATCAATCATCACTAAACCAGCGTGGACAAAATTGTGGAGATAAGCAAGAAACAGATTAAAAGAGTACAGATTTAGCTTCTAATCTTCCAAAAACACTTTATCAACCATGGAAACGAAGTTCTGAAAGAAAACAAGATTAATGATCCATAAAGTCGTTATTTCTTACATTTTCCCTCTGTTTCCAAATCTACAAGAAAAGGACTCCAAGAACTCAGCCCCCGAAACTCTCCGAACTCAGATTCTCATAACTCCACCATTCTCAATCATTTTCTCACCCTCACGTGGAACCTCACACTTGAATACTCGATAACCTTTTCCACTCATTAAACGGACCAGACCAACCTCCCGTAAAGCCGCAGAAATCGGTACAAAAACATAACTAACCAAATAGAAAAAACCACAAACATGAACCAAACATACTACCGGAACCGTCGTCGGTTGGACGCGAGACTCGGAGGAAACGATGACGGAGGCAGCGGCGTTTATGGTGTCAACGGCGCTGTTTACGCCACTACTCATCTTCGATCCGGAGGTCCGGTAACTAACATCAGAACCTTCAGTTTCTCGATCCGAATCCAAGCTGATGCGAGAGAATTCAAGAACTGAAGAGCTAAGACACAACAGATCATGAGAACCAACACACACGCGCGCGTTAATACTCTCTCTCTCTCCCCCTCTTCTTTATTTTTCTCTCTCTACTTTCTCTCTCTATCTCTACTTTCTCTCTCTATATTTACATTTTCTTTTTCCTCGTTCAGTTTCCGTTACTCTAAAAAGTCCTTATCCTTCAGTTCCCATCCGCTTCGCAGCTTAATTGCTGCCACGTCAGCAAACGGGATGGGTGCGGTCCCACCAAGTCTTGATTTCACTTTTTTAAAAGATTTTTTTATTGGTTGAGGCTCATTAATTATTGGTGAAATCATGATTAAATAAAGTAATGGTGTTTTTATTTTATTTTATTATATAGATTCCTTAACCAATACGTCAATTTACATTAATTTTTTATAAGTAATTGACTATTTATTAATATTTTTAAAATCAAACTGAAATTTAAAAATTAGAAAATTAAATCAGTATTAAATCAGTGTAATATCATTATAAAATCAGTCATTAATAATTAAAGATTTTAAATTTTAATTAAAAATATATATTGTTAAATAAAATTAGACCTTTCAAATTTAAATAATATATAATTTTCTATACTATATAACAAAATTAATACAAAGTGATTTTATATTATTAAATATTTTGTGAAATTAAAAAAATTGTTTAATTTTCATTTTCTGACATATTGATTTTTATACTTTTGGAATTTGAAATTAGAGGTATAAGAAAAATTATCATAAAAAAGATAATCAACTATCATTGATAATATACTAAATTAGAGATATTATATTATATCTTAAATACATTAAATTATAAAAAATAACTCATCTCTTTTTCTTATTGAAACTTAAATATATTGTTTAATTTTAAATAAATTTAAAATAATAAGTTAGGTCTAATTCAATTTAATATCAATTGATTTAATCAAATAATATATTTTAATATAATTAATCAAAATAATATTATTATGTAATAAAAATAATTTATAAAGCTAATAACCAAGTGGCTTTCAATTTCTTCAATTTGTTATCTAAAATTGAATAATAATTTTAATATAATTAATTAAAATATATCATATTATTTGACCCAAATTTTATTTAATTAATTATTTATTAAATTTAGATCATAAATTAATAAGATCAAATTATGCTAGATTAAAAAAAATTACTTTTAACTTAATAAATCATAATTTTGCATCACTAAAATCATAATTTTGCATTTTTTTATTGTCACGTCTACACAAAGATCGAAAATGACCTTTTATTATGTAAGGGTATGATTGTGTAATATTATATCTCTTCAAATTTATTTTTATTGCGAGATTTTGGATTGAGTGTGATGACGATGACATCATAATTTTAATAAATGATGTATAAATTATTAAGTAAAAAAATTAGTATCATGTAATATTAATGCTTTTTAACTTTACTTTTATGACAAAAGGACACGATGACATCATAATTTTAATAAATGATGTATAAATTATTAAGTAAACAAAATAGTATCATCTAATATTAATGCTTTTTAACTTTACTTTTAGGACAAAAGGACAATCAGCTTGTCAAAAAGTGTGCACGTGTGGCTTTTGATGTGTTTTCGTGCACAACCCTCGTGTGTGTCCTATGTTGACACCTTTAACTCTTTTTTATCAGCTAAAATGCTTTGCACGAGTGGGTTCTTACCTTTCACTTTTTCATTAGGTCTCATGTAATCATATCTTAACCCACTTTTTGGGATTATTTATTAAAAAAAAACATTTCATTCATTTTTTTGTTCAACTAATTACTGAAAATAGTTATTAAATAAAATTTAAAATTGTTTTTATTATAATTAATTAAAAAACATAATTTTATTTAAATTAATATATTGTTAAAGACAAAGTGATATTATTTTAATATAATTAATTAAAATAATAATAATTTATTTAAATGAATTCCGGTAAAGTTATACTAAACTTTTTAAATTTGATTTTAACTTAAAAGTTCGATAAAATCAAATTTGGTTTATAAATTTTCAGTTGAATCAAACTTTTTTGTCATTTTTATATAAATTTTATCATGCGATCAACAATTATAATATGTTATTTTTATTAAAATAATTTCACATATAACTTTTATTATTGCAATATATTTTAATACTAATTTTTAAATATGAGAAATTTGTTTTTTTTCTATTTTCTCCTGCTTTCTTCTATTCTTTTATCTTTACCTTTTAAAAAGGTCTCCTTTTGAGTTCAACTTTTTAACCTTTACTATCTTTTATGTTAAAGTTTTGAAAGGTTATAATGATTGAATTGGTTTTCCTCAAACATAATTCCTATGCTATGAAGCTATAGTTTGAAAAGATAACACTTATCATGCCTTTTTTAACCTCAAATGTGACATATACGCCCTTCTAATAACACATTTATTATGTCCTTTTTGCCTTGTTTATGCCATACATGCCCTCTTGTTGTTCTCCTTATAGTCAATAGCTAATTGATGGTGCCCTAATTGAGTGGGTTGGAAAAGTTACACCTCACAACAAGAAAATCATAGGAAACTATTATCAAAATCTAAGTTGAACCCACTTTAGATCTAGCTTATAGTGTTTGGAAAATAATAATTTAATAATAAAATGAATTATATTAGATTTTATTTTTATATTTTAGAGATCATTACTTATTTATAGTATTGTTTAACTTTCACACAACATTGATTATAGCATAATTTTATTGGAGTTAATTTTGTTTCGTTATACTCGTAATTTGTTGCTTTCTCTTCTATTCATAATTTTAACACGATTAAATTTAGAAAAGTTTGCCTCGTTCGATCCAAAATCACAACTTGAATTGATCGAGCTTTAAGTTGGTTTAGACTTTTTTATTTTTAATATTTTGAAATTCGAGTTTAGTTTGGATTTGGATTATAAGGTTTAATCTAACCTAAAATTCAAAATTTGTAAATAAAACAATGTTATTTTTAATATATATATTTAATCGAGCTTAACACGAGTTTGATTAAGTTTCAGAGTAACCAAGTTTGATATTAGGCATGAAACCTTAAACATAGCCAAGTTTCGGGTTAGACTCTACTTGAATACAAATTTTTAGACCGAACTTAGGTTCAGTTGGGCCTAAGTCTCGATATATTGTCAAGCCCAAACATGATATTGTATTAAAATTTAAAAATTTTAATACGTGAATAAAATATAAATGATAAGATAAATATTTTAAAGTGAAAAGGGAAATGTAGTAATTAGATAATATTATAAGAGATAGATATTAATTTTAAAAATATGAGATTAAAAAAAACAATGTTCTAATACATTTAACCCGTATTTATTATAGGTGGGTGCCAACCAAATAATGGATATTTTTTCTTACATATGGTATGGGTTTCGTGTGGTAGTGGTCCTACAACACCAAAGCCAAACCCAACACATCACATGGTCCAAGTTATGAAGTTGGTGGGGGTTGATCTAAACAGCCAGATTTATTATTATTCCACATCAAAGAAAATATAATTTTGACTCAACCTGATTTTAGTCCAGATTGACCGAATTACGGGCGAGCTATAGATCAAAAGTCATATGCCCAATTGGGTTATTAGTCGAGGTTGAGCTGAGCCTGAGTTGACTTATGACCCGATCGTTACTAAAGAATGACATTATTTTTGATATCCATATATACATATATGTAAGATGGACTGAGTCAAGAACCTGGCCCACCTGTGGCCAATTGGACCCTAGGTCGGTCAGCCCCTGGGTAGGTAGGGCCATGGGTCACCCTAACCTGTGCCTAGGTTTGGTCAGACTCATCGATATTCTTAGCTCCAAATCAATCAGATTCAATTTAAAATTAATAAATTTAATTTAAAATAAATATATTTTAATTAAAACATATTTTTATAAAAAATAATGTTGTTTTATTGAAACGAAATCAATCCAATTTAATTTAAAATTAATAAATTCAATTTAAATTAATTATATTTTAATTAAAAATAAATTTTTATATAAAATAATGTCGTTTTAAATAAAATGAAATCAATCATCCATTGGTTAACTTTCTTCTTTAGGGTTATGTTTGGTTGGAGTTTATAACGGAATGAAATAGAATATAATATTATTTCATCGTTTGAATGAAAGTTTATAATATAATGAAATAAAAAGAGATGGAAGATAATAGTTTCATATTACATATGTCCCATTCCATTAAAAACAGTAAAAATGAAAAACTTTGATTTGGAAGGTTTATGATGAAATGTAGAATGATAAATAACGTTTTATTAAATTATATTATAAACCCTTATTTCAAACAATATTTTACTATATTATATTATGAACCTTATATTCTTTTTAAAGGACAATTTTCTAATATTACATTTATTTATATTTCATTGTAAATCATTATATTCCATTAAAAACTTTATATCAGACCAAACATTGCCCAAATGTCACATTTCTTATCAAATAACACGTCAAAGGACATTATCATGAGATCGAGTCCTAGCTCCGGATAGAAGGTGGCTATTCCAATTTTCATTTAATAGATGAATGAATGATCTTGAGCACAAGATGACACACAAAAGCAGGAACAAAGGAATTGATCCCCTAACTCCTTATTTGCTACCAAAATACTTGCAAAAGCAAAACCCAAGCATGGAACTATACTTATAGCATGGATACTTTAGTCCAAAGAGCTCTAAATAAATAAAATAAATTTATATTTAATATAATTAATTTGACTCGTTTAACTCAATTTGTTGTCCATTTTTAAAGAAAATATTTATTCATACAAATTTCTAAGAAATTTTAATATTTTGAATGCATTTTTAAATGTATACAATAATTTATAAATTATGTATATCAAATAAATTATTTTACAAACTATGAACTTAATATTAAAAAGTAAAACAAATTGGTTTAATTCAAATAAATGATAATGATTTCTTAAGACTAATATGAATTTATCTTTTAACATAAGATCTTAAAATTTAGTTCAGACGTAAAGTTTGAAGATGTTCATTAATACACAATTTTATACTTTTATCCTTAATAAGTAGATAGGCTATTTCTGAATAATCTATTTTAATGAATGAAAATAAATCATTCGTATCATGTTAGCCGAGTTAAAATCATTTTTCTTATTTTGTTTAAATAAAAAATAAAGTTATTATTTTTTTCATGTATGTATTTTTTTTAATTATTCACTAAAACATTTAAAATCTCTAAAATATTGTTTCCAACTTTGCGATGCATACAAAAATCTTAGTTATTGTTTTATCCGGACGGGCTCTGTAGACTGTAGGGCTTGGACATGGTGAAGCCGATCATGAACTTGGATCAGTTCGAACCCGCCATTGCACCCTTAGACAAAACAGACACTGACCCCTAACTCTTATCTGTTACACGAAGCTCACTGGCGCCAGGCCACGATCCGGTGACCAAAAAAATCTTGGTCATGGTTACTTTAGCTTCGAGTTCTTTGTGCTCGACGTCTACGAGCTCCAAGTCTACTATTTCTTGCTTGTCATCCTACTCTTCTTTGAAGTTATGCAATAAAAAGGCCAAATTCGGTGTTGCCACATTGATTCCTCAACTGCGTCTTGGTTCTTTCTCTCAATGGGATGGTTTAAAGCATCTGGGTATATCAATTACTCCAAAGTGTATTAAGAAAGGTGTGCCTTTTTGAGCTGGCAGGAATTTTTACCCTAATTTAAGCTTCTTTATTTAGTTGTCAGTGACAATTTCTTCTTTGTGATGAACAGAGAAGAGACGGAGATTTAAGGGTATGGTGGTTCGTGCATCTTTGTTCGGTGTTGGAGCTCCCGAAGCTTTGGTTATAGGGGTAGTGGCTTTGTTAGTTTTTGGCCCCAAAGGACTCGCCGAGGTTAGTTGCTGTATCAGTGGAAATTGAACTTTTCTTTTTGAGGTTTCATACAGGAAATTTGTCATTGTTGTGCAATTTGGCTTGCAATTTTGAGCTATTATAGGGCCTGAAACACCTAGTCAGTATCATACACTATGGAGTTAATAGACTTGGGAATTTTGTAATCAATGTAACGTGCACTCTTATTCATCAATGTAAGAAAGGTTATAGTGTGAGGATCCTGCTGTTTCATTCTTCATTCTTGACCATGTCTTTGCTTCTTCTACAAAAATTACCTTGCAAGTTTTAGCATTCATACCGATGATTCCTTTTTCCCTTGGGATAATATCTGTATTAATGTAATTACAGGTTGCTCGCAACCTTGGGAAAACTTTGCGTGATTTTCAGCCTGCTATTAAAGAACTCCAGGTAGATCTCTGAACTTTTTCTGGGTTAATTGTCATGCTCCTTTTTGATAGAAAAACGATTTCTAATCTTTTTATGCAGGAGGTTTCAAGAGAATTCAAGAGCACACTTGAAAAAGAGATTGGTCTAGATGAAATTTCTAGTGAATTGCGAAGCACATACAACTCTAACAAAGGGAGTGCTGTCCCAACCCCTTCTTCAACTGTCAAAACTGAGAATAGTCCAATAACTCCTGATCCTAGTGAGTCATTAGAGATAATCAAAATGTGCTTCATCATCGACATCTCTTTGGTTGCTGAACCTTTGATCTGTTTACTGTTCATTGGCAATTCAGCGTTCCTTGGAAGGTTGCTGAACTTGTAGGGGTTTCAAATTGTTGCTATAGTTAACACGTCTAAAAAGTAGCATTGTGGTTACTGAATAAAATCTACTAAAACTTAGGCTGTTAAGCAGTCGATTGTTATCCAGTCAGAAATGAGATACTGGTTTTACTGATTTAAGGACACTACTCTTTTGGGGACTGAATAGTTGAAAGAAATCAACTAGTTGGACATTATCATTAACTTAGACCGAGATTTATAAGTGCTCAACACCTTGCTGTGATCGAAATCTCAATGGATTGATTCATAACTAAATGAATGTTGGTATTTGGAATCTAGGTAAAATCATAAGCAGTGTTTTCCTGTTAATACCCTTACTTCATACATCGATATTTGTGTAAGCAAAAGATCGTTTGATGTGTCATATAGGACTAAGTGAGATGCTATCATTCTTTTTTGACATTGTAGATGGTGCTTCATCCCCAAACAGAGCATATAGCAGTGAGGATTACTTGAAAATGACAGAAGATCAACTAAAAGCATCTGCTTCCCAACAGCAGACGCAGATAGCCCCTTTGGAAGGAAGCCAGTTGGAACCTCAACCTAAGTCTCAAGGTTAGCCATTTAGTTGGACATTATCATTAACTTAAACCGAGATTTATAGATGCTCAACACCTTGCTGTGATCAAAATCTTGATCGATTGATTCATAACTAAATGAATGTCGGTCTTTGGAATGTAGTTAAAATCATAAGCAGTGTTTTGTTTTCTGTTAATACACTTACTTCATTCATCTATATTTTTGAAAGCAAAAGATCATTTGTTGCGTTGTATAGGATTAAGTGAGATGCTGTCATTCTTTTTTGACATTGTAGATGGTGCTTCATCCCCAAACAGAGCATATAGCGGTGAGGATTACTTGAAAGTGACAGAAGAACAACTAAAAGCATCTGCTTCCCAACAGCAGGCGCAGGTAGCCCCTTTGGAAGAAAGCCAGTTGGAACCTCAACCTCAGTCCCAAGGTTGGCCATTTTTCGAACTCAACCTCCTTCAATGTCTCTTTTTCCCTCTCATTATCTCATCCCTGATATAAATTGTTATTAGTGACTCAAGAACAAGCTGCTACCACAATGCCTTCAGCTGAGAAGCCAGAAAACCCGGCATAGCTCCTCAAACAAAAAGATTGTGCCTATTGTATGAATTCTACAGTTTTTTGAAGTAGGCCTGAATACAATTCTGTGGTTCAGAGTCTTGCGGAAGAGGGACGAGGGACAACGTGCTAGATCTTTTCTTTCTTCTTTGTCAATGTTAGTCCTTGGAAATTTGCATAGGAGGGCAATGTTGGAGCTCTATAATTCGCAATTAGGCATTTTTGGTGATTATATGTGTTGGATCTTACCAAAGTGCAAATTTTAATGTGAAATTAACTCAGTGCTCTGGTCTACCTGTCATGAAGAAGAAACAGAAAACACTTTTAATGGATATTGTGTGGCATTATTAGGCTCCGATTTACTGCGGCTTAGTTTGGTAATATTATTACCGTCCAACAGCAACTGTGCATGGGTAATCAGAACAGTCCTCTTCCTCAAGAAACCATTCACCTATAGTCACCAGTTTGCCTTAAAGCCTGATATGCAAGTCAAATTTCCCATGGCTTCTCATATTTCAAGCATAGTAAACTTCTACCCTTTACGGTGTCCATCATATTTGTTAATTCATTATTCTTTTTGAGGCTCATTTTTCTTCTGAATTGAATTTCGTTGCAAATCTCATGATATCTAAAGTTTTAGAGGAGATCAGGAATTGTGAGCTTCATTTAGAGAGGATGGAAAGCTTTTGTTTTATGTATGCATTCAGCTCAATTGCTGGTACCGAAAGGACTGCATTACTGAATCAGGTAGATCAGATAAATCACTTCTTATTGTTAATCAAGTTCATACTAAAATCCCACAGTTTCTTTGCCAAATCCTCATCTCTGGCCTTGGAACTTGCTTTTGCCAAGTTGCTGTTGATAAAATATGCCCCACTTGTCCCCTTCACTTGTGGATGCAATGCCACATAACATGTAGTTGCTGCTCCCTGTTATCATTTGAATCTGTTATGGTAGGGACTATTAGCTGAAAGTAAAACAAGAGATACATCTAACCAGATACACAGGACTTACCTGCTGAACATTTCTGAGCAGAAATTTACCAATTTTATTAGTGAGGGCTGCATTATCACTAAAGGACCATGACAATCAGTGTTGGAAACAATACCTAAAAATTCACAAACTTTGACTTGATTCAAAAGAGATGCTACAGATTCACCTATAGCAATATATAGAGATTTTCAGGCATTCTCAGGACAGAAAAGTCAAGTAGTTACCACTAACAATATTACTTTGGCGGTAGAGGTTAGTGACGATCATTCCAGGATGCAGAGAATTTGCAGTTATATTTACTCCATCTTCCTGTTCAAGTGAGCAAGCAACTTATGGAACAACACTAGTATACATGAGGTTGATGATGCATGCAAGTCCATATATAAAACACAACTTGTGTACTCACCTTGAAACGTCTGGCAAGTTCATTAGCATGCAGGACATTAGCAAGCTTCGATTGGGCGTACGAAGTAAAGGTGGTGAACCTGTACATATGTAAGTTTCACTGAATACGTAACAGTTCATATTCAAGCAAATATTGCAGAGATTACATATTCTGAAACTATTCTGCTTTGGGATTATTGTCAAGTACCCTGAGGGATCATTAAGCTTATCAAAACGAATTCCTCCAGGGTAAGAGAAATGGTGAGCATTTGAGGAGACATTCACAATTCTCGCTTCTCTTCCACTTTCTTTTGCTGTTTTTTTCATGGTCTCCATTAAGAGATGTGTCAACAGGAAATGACCTGAAAGCAGATACAGAAAGAAATAACCTCTTACACCTAAAAGTTGTTTTGAACCATTCTTGTGGTACAAAACATGCATACCTAGGTGGTTAGTTGCAAAGTTAAGTTCTATGTTGTCCTTGGACAGCTTCAATGAGGTTGCTTGACCTGCATTATTTCTTGCAATAAAAAGGATAAAAGTACAACGATATTAAACTTTCTATTTAATAGAAATTTTTAGGATTTGCTAATGCATTAAGCTGATATGGAAACTATCAGTTCTTTTGTTTTTTCTTCCCAATCTTACATCAGGATATTGAGTGGAATTCCAGAGGCGCTAAAATCAGATGCGAATTTCCTAACAGAAGACAGAGAACTGAGATCCAACTCAAGGGCATCAAGTTTTGCTCTTGGAATTTCGTTCACTATGGTTTCCTTTACCCTTTTCCCAGAATTTGTATTCTTGACTCCCATTACTACATGCACACCTCGCAATGCAAGAACTCGTGTTGTTTCAGCCCCAATCCCACTTGATGCTCCTGAGGAGTTGGAGCAACAGTAGTTCAAAAGTGTAAGTCCAGGAAAATGATTTTTTGAAGCTCTGAAGTAGCTATCTAGGAAAGAATTCTCAGTTCCAGCCAAAAGAGAAGACATGGAAAATAATCTATACATGTTAAGAGAGAACTAAATGTGTATAAAAGTAACCTGTGACAATGGCCGTGAGACCAGAGCCATCAATCCCTTGTGTTACTTCCTCAGCTGTGGAAGAAGCAGAGAATCCAGATGGCCCTTTCCTGCTTAGCAACCACAACATACTTTTGTTTATATTCCTTTGCAAAACATAAACCAGGAACGGCTTTTAAGGGAACGGTTTCTTTTGTAGACGAAGAGTTGAGTGTCTTTGCTTGTTTATTTCACTTTGTACGTGTGTAGCTGTCGACTGGAGTGACAAAAGTTGCATACTTTCAGCTTATGCAAAATTAGTTAGTTACTTTGTATGTTATTGTTTCAAAATCGGAGTCTTGCGTGGTTCGAATTGGATAAACCTTCAAAAAAACACATTATTATAGCCTGCCAATTAAGTATTATTTTTTACCATTCTGAAGTATTGTATTGACTGGTGGCTTCTGAAGTTATTGTCTGGTCATTTTCTCAGCTTATCCTATTCAAGTACTTGCCAATTTACCGACTGGTCATCAACCACCATACTAGAAAGGAATATGTTGTGACTGGTGTTCTTGCTGCACAAAGGGCTCCAGTTCTAATTTGGATTTGATTAGATCCTGATGGCTATTTAAAGAGAATAGCCCTTCAGATAAAAAAGTTTTCCATTCTCCTCCATTCCTGGATTATGCCTTTCTGATGCATTAGATGTTTGAGAAGAAAAAAAAAGAAATTCTGATAACCATATCAGAAAACCATTATGTAGTATCTTGTTGAATTTGTAAACTTCAATTAGGTTTGTAAAAGCGGACTTAAAAAGGTTGTCAGCAAGATTTACATTACCATTTTTGCAATTTCCAAATCCCATGTTTAGAATTTTACATTGCAACTTTTCATGCATTTTAAGATGCATTAAATTCCAATGATACATAGTCTAATTTCCTTAAAACATTCCATTCTACTTCAGAGCAGGCTTTTCAAGTTAATTGAAAGGAAAAAAAAAAAACCAATTTTTTGTCATAAACTTGCTTCAGAAGCAACAATCTTTGAACTCTGACCAGTATCTGTTACAGTGGACTTCTATACCTATCATTAACTGTACTTATTTTCAGAAGTGTAATGTTCATTAACAGATAACCAGAAAGGTACAAAGCATCATTTGTTAACCAAATTCAGGCTGAAATCCCAAAGTTTCTTTGCTATTAATTAACAGATAACCAGAAAGGTACAAAGCATCATTTATTAACCAAATTCATGCTGAAATTCCAAAGTTTCTTTGTTAACTCATCTCCGTACCCAGTGAGCTCGTTTTGGCCAAGCTGGAGTCTGAAAAATATTCACCACTTATCCCTGTAACTTGAGGATTTAAAGCCACATAACATGATGTTGCAGCTCCTTGTAATGAAATTCCAGGAAAAAGCAGATAATTGTCAGGTTTTTTTTTTTTTATATATATATGATCCATGATTCTGACGTTTCAGGAACAGGGATCCGACGTTCCGCCTCACCTGCTGAACATTTTTAGGCATTAATCTACCAAAAACATTAACAAGGCCTGAGTTAAAAAGAAACTGGAAGTTACTAACATAGGTTAGGCAAAGGGATCCAAACACTCAGACCCTGAGATCATAAGTTAGCCCGCAGAAATATGTAAAAGAGAAATGCCTCTAATGAAGAAGTTTAAGATGTAAAAAAGGGTTAAACATGATTACCATTAAGGGAACCCATATTACGGAATATATTCGTAGTGATCACACCAGGATGAAGTGAATTCGCAGTTATATTTGCTCCATCTTCCTGCTCATGAACATTGGAAGATGACAATGGTATTTAGTCAAGTTGTTCGGACAAATATGAGAAGATTAATTGAGATGGAATTCGTTAGCTTCATTGATAGATTACATCATACATATATACAGTAACTTGTCCTAATCTTCTCCTAAATTGTAGATTGGTAATACACAACTAATTATACGTAAACTTGATCTCCTAATAATGGTAAAGATAATCACGCAATAACTAAATGATAATTTCCTTAATACTCACCCTCAAGTTGGAGAGTGCAAGTTAAGAACTCCCAACTTGCTTTGTAAAAATTCAAACTGCTCCCTTCCAAGGGCCTCTGTGAACATGTCGGCCAATTACAATTCCGTAGAAATGTAACACGGCCGAATTAAATTAGCTAGCAATTTTTTCCGAACTATGTGACAATCTATTTCAATGTGCTTCATTCGTTCGTGAAAAATTGGGTTACCTGCTATGTACAAAGCTGCTTGGTTATCACAAAATAGTGAAGCCGGTTCTCGTATCTCAACTTTCAAATCTCGGAGTAAATAGCTTAGCCAAGTCAACTCTAGTCAAGTGTTAGTCATGGCTCTGTACTCAGCTTCTGCTAACGATCTGGACACATTGGTCTGTTTCTTTGATTTCCAGGAAATGAGTAATGAGCCGAGAAAAATACAGTAACCAGAAACAGAGCGCCTGGTTGTACGACATCCTCCCCATTCTGAGCCACAGTAAGCGCTAAGTTTCAAAGTATTCTCGGAAGGTAGAAAGAGACCTTGGCCCGGAGTTCCTTTTATGTATCTGAGAACTCGTAATGCCGCTTCCTAGTGTGGTTTCCTGGGCTCATGCATGAATTGACTGAGTGTACATACTAAGTACACTATGTCAGGTCTAGTCATCGTCAAGTAAATCAGCCTGCTGACTAATCTTCAATATTTGTTTGGATCATTCAAAATATCACCATCTGTGGTTGTCAATTTCAAATTATGCTCCATTGAAAATTTGTCTGGCTTGGCACCTGAAAGACCTGTATCTTGCAAAATATCTAGTGCATATTTTCTTTGAGACATAAATATCCCTTTCTTAGAGCGGGAAAATTCTATCCCCAGAAAAAATTTCAAATCACCGAGATCTTTAATAAGAAAATGTTTGAGCAGATAGTCTTTGAGTAATTTGATTTCATGCAGATCGTTTCCAGTTAATAGAATATCGTCCACATAGATAAGAACTGCAGTGAATTTGGTACCTTGAGCTTTGGTAAAAAGCAAGTAATCCGCCTTGGATTGTATGTAACCGGCCATTTTAATAGTGACTGCAAATGTGAAGAACCAATTGCGTGATGCTTGTTTCAACCCATAGAGAGATTTATTTAGCCAACATACCAGATTCTCCCCCTGTCGTCGTAATCCAGGAGGAGGAGTCATATAAACTTCCTCGTGAAGGGCCCCATGGAGGAATGCATTGTGAATGTTAAGTTGATGGGTGTACCAATTTCTTGCTGCAGCCACAGTTAAAAAACATCGAAGAGTAGTGAGTTTGGTAGTCGGGGAAAAAGTTTTTTTGTAATCTATACCTTCCACTTGAGTGTAGCCTTTGGCGACCAAGCGTGCTTTGTAACGCTCAATGGTGCCATTTGAATGATATTTGATTTTCTACACCCATCGATAGCCGATTGGTTTGTGCCCGGGAGGAAGAGAAACAAGCTGCCATGTGTTGTTTCGTTTCAATGCTTAGAGTTTAGCGGACATGGCTTGGTGCCAAAGGGGATCCTGTGCGTTTTGGTCATATGTGGTAGGCTTGGTCTGGGCTGTCAAAAGTGCTAGAAAGGCACGGTGGCTAGAAGAGAAACTAGAAACAGATAAATAGGAAGAAAGTGGATACCTTGTGCTTTTTCCAGAATTGGAGCCGGATGAAAAATGATTGGCATGAGTAGACATATTGTAGTCTATGTGCCACACAGGTGGAGCTGCGTCTGTTTCAATTTAGACAGGGTCTTGTGAAGTCGGGGAAGCAGTAGGAGGAGAAGAGGCTAGAATGAGAGTGTGTGAATCGGAAGGCGAATCTAGGAGAATAAGAGAATGAGGCAAATATGGATTGGACGTGGAGCCGTCTGGCGAGGCTGGTGGACTAGAAGGAATGGGATCAGGTGGAGAAGTAGTATCGATGAGTAGATTGGGTGAGGTGTAGGAAGGCGTTGATGATGGCAGTGAAGAAGTATGAAAGGGAAAAATATTTTCCTGAAAATGAACATCACGACTTACAAACATTTTTTTGGTGTGCAAGTCATAAACTTTGTAGCCCTTTTGACCATGTGGATACCCCATGAAAACACAAATGGATGCACGTGAATCAAATTAATGCTTAGAGTGGACATTAGTGACATAGCATTGACACCCAAAAACCCTCAAGTGTGCTAAAAATGGCGGTCGGTTATAAAGGATCTCAAATGGTGATTTATTAGACAACAATGGTGTAGGGATACGATTTATAAGGTATACAACGGTTAAGACATATTCACCCCAAAATTGAAGTGGAATATTGGATTAAAAAAGGAGTGAATGAGCAACATTTAGTATGTGACGATGTTTGCGTTCCACAACTCCGATTTGTTGTGGAGTGTAGACGCAAGATCTTTGGAGTTCGATTCCTTTATTTTGAAGAAAGCTACGTACTGGAATAAACTCGGTGCCATTATCCACCCTTATCATTTTAACAGATGTTTGAAATTGAGTTTGAACGAAATTCACAAAATTGGTTAATAAAATTGTGTTTCCGATTTGTGAGGCATAAGAAAGATCCATGTGCAGCAGGTAAAGTCATCGACAATGGTGAGAAAATAGTGTGAACCAGAGTGTGTAGGTGTTTTGTGAGGACCCCAGACGTCACAGTGTAAAAGTGAAAAATGAGATTTTGTTAATATTGAACTTATTGAAAAAGACAAGCGTGTTTGCTTTGCCTTTGGACAAATTGGGCAATTATTCTGTAATTCCATAGGACTAGTGGGAATTAAATGGGAAAGCAATTTACAGCGAAAAAGAGAGGGATGACCAAGGCGTAAATGCCAAAGGTCAGGAGACTGTGAAACATAAAAGGTAGCTGGATTATTGCAGGTCGGAGACATGTAATATAGACCACCATTTTGTCCACCTAAGCCAATCGTCTTCCCCTAAACCAAGTCCTGCAAAATGCAAAAGTTAGGAAGGAATATGATGCAACAATTTAAATCACTGCTAAGTTTATTGGCTGAAATCAAATTTAAATTGAAGGTCGGAATGCATAGGTCATTTTTAAGCACAAGATTTGGATTCAAAATGACAATGCCGGTGTGTGTAATTGGTGAGGTGGCTCCGGCTGGCAAATTAACATTGGTGATGTTAGAAATGTTAGAGTAGTGCCCTAAAGGCAATCGCCTTTAGCGCGTTTTGTACAAAGTTGTGTACATACTTTATGAATAA